>JAAAKB020000001.1:1352036-1379925 GCA_010014835.2 Apostichopus leukothele | reverse complement strand
GCCATGGCGGAAAGTCACGAAAACTGTGGCGGTAAGTTATGGCGGAAAGTAACGATGGCGGAAAGTGACCCGATCCGATCCAGCCTAGGTAGGCCTATATCATTCAATGCATTTTTTGTTTGTAAGGCCTAACGTTAGGCAAAGCCCACCTTATGCTATTTGTGTTTTGGGCTAGCCTACATACTAACCTAGCTGTGTTACTGTTAGTAGTTCAAATAAATATAATGTGGGGTTAGCCTAGGCATACTAATATATTCAATAAGCCTAACGTTAGGTTAAGGCTATAGTAGGCTAGGCCTAGTGTTATGTGATTTATTGTCGATGTTACTATTGTTAGGATATAACGTCATTTCACTCTAGTCTAGGCCTATCGAAATAACACTTACTCTACTGTAGGGTGTTTGTCTTCCTCTAGAGGATCCTCTGCCTCGTCTCACAGGGCCACCACCACCTCTTCCACCCCTATTGCGGGTTTGAAATCCACCACCTCTATTACCGCCACCTCTACCGCGACCACCGCGTCCACGTCCCCTTCCGCGTTTGCCGGCCCTATCCTGCTTGATAATATCATCTAAACTTTGATCAATTTTGTCACCCATGTTACTAATATTTGCGAGTGCTAGTTCTGAAGAAACCCTTATTGTGGAAGAAGTTGAATAATGAAGGTGATCCCAGGACGGTAGTGGAGCAGTATCAAACCAAGAGGACCAAGTAACACACAGAAACTACACACCGATTGTCTATGTTGGCCAACGTACATACACAATAAATAAACGTTAACGCTGAGTCCGCGTGGGTTATTCGTGTGAGCAGCTGAAATTCAAACAAAATGGCTGAAGTTTCGTAGACTATACTTTTCAGGCGTTTCTGTATGCTATGGTACTAAATATTCATAACGAGGTCATCGTTATGACAACTATCAACAAAAGGACAGAATGGTTGCTACTGGTGAAGATGTACACATAATGCATGTGAGGGTGACCGGTGTGCAATGAATAGAACAAGCACATATTAGATAGAAGAAATAGGTCCTACAGTACGTACAACTTACAAGCGGAACTTGGTTGAACCATAAACTTCAGTTGTCTTTTCAAGTGGAAGCTTTGAAACTTGCTGTCAGCGTCATTTTCTTAACTTCACTTTGGTAATCTTGGATGTTTCTTGTGGTAAGCTTCGAAGTATAGTCCATCAATGAATAACAAGAAAAGACAAACACAGCTAGCCTCAATTTTCAATATGGATCTAGGCCTAGGCCTAGTCCTACTAATTGTAGTAGTAAGACAGAGTAGGCTAAGGCTTTCATAGTCTAAGTAAGAAGGCCTAGTGTGTTCACAGGTCGCTTTTAGGAGTCTAGCTTGTGGCAGCAGTAATTCTAGGTTGTGCCTTTTCATAATTTAAGCAATATATAATTATAACACTGTTTCCTTGTCATTTCTTGAAAGTGTAAATATGTCTAGCTTTTAACTACAACTTTAACTATAAGGCTCTCAAGTCAAGTCGTGCAAGGCTGTTGCCTACAATAAAGCTTGCTCTTAGGCTGTGTTGAGGAATGTCTTCACTTATGACAAGCTTTCACAGCCATATTACAATGAGGCCATTACAATTGGCAAGACAAGACATGAAGATGAAACTTGACCTAGTTAGCAAGCTAATGGAAACATATTCTTATAATTTAAAGAAAACAATATATGTAAGCCTAGCATTATGATAACATGTTGTTTCATTTGTTGTTGTTGTGTTACATTTCATTCAATTTTAGTACTCACAATATGACATGAATGCCCTTTTAATTTGATTCCACAGAGTTTGAAATTGAATAACTAATACTCTATTTAACCATGGCTGATGCTGGTGCAACTCTCTTATCACGGACAAGAAGTCCTCCTTATCCTATGGCTCCTGCAATGACAACTATTGGGACAAAGACAGATGAGGCCCTCGCCAAAAGTCTTGCTAAAGTAGCCACTCTTGGAGAAAGTGGGGCAATCGGAATTCCAATGGGTGCCCCTGGTTCTACAGGTTTCCGTTCTGCCAAGCACACACCCGAAGAATGGCACCAGTCAAATTACCAGCGATATTACCAGAGCTTCACAGATCGCGACAACGCAGAACGACTCAAGCATGAATCCAAGCAGTTGTCCAACGAAACAGAAGCTTTGACGCAAAGAACCCAAGCAGATGCGACAAAGAAACTGGCCGAGAGGATGAACGATATCAATTTCTGGAAGGTTGAACTGGACAGAGAGATCAAGGAAATGATTGAAGAAACTGATCTCCTTTGCGTTCAGAAGAAGCGACTGGAGAATGCTCTAGACGCTACGGAGGTCCCTCTCAACATTGCGCAAGACAATCTGGATTGCAGAAGCCGAAGACAAGAAGTTGATTTAGTGGGGGATCGAGTGGAGCTAGCCCTTAATAAGGTGAGTGAAAGTATTGTAAAAAATATATAAATATATTTGTTCTCAGAAAATTATTCACTCGTGGACTTATCCTTCCCACCCACTTATTTAAATCCTTTGCATTTTTATGTCTTTTTGGGTCATCAGTTTATTGCATCCAATTATGCCAGCAAATTGTTGATCATTTTAAAACAATATAAGCATTTTACCGTAAAAGTTGTTTAACTCATTGAAATGTTTTGTTTCTAATTCAACGTTCTTAGAATAGCTGACTTTAGAATGTTGAGCCCTAGGTCAGAACCGAAAACTTTGAACAAGAAAACTTCATCTTCATTCTAAAAAAAAAAATAATAATAATTTTAAAACTAATACCAAACCATAAATTATGTAATCCAATCAAATAGGTGTTATTTTTTCATATTGTTTAACATGTTTATATGCTTATCTTTTTGTCTTTGCCACAGGAAGTCGAAATTATCAGGAAAGTGCAAGATTTGCTTAAGAGAACAATTGAAAATGCAGATAGACAAATCAAGTAAGTAACTGTACATGAACTTGTGACATTATTCGTTGATTGTGATTTGAAGGATTTCTTATCAGCACATATCATACACAGCACAGTGCAAATTTTTAAGTTTTTCTCATGGTTTTCGTTCGGACAACCAGGCCTTACGATTTGGTTGTCCGAACAGCAAATTTTTTGTTTGCTAAACATGTTGCAAAATAACAATGACAAATAGTTACACTGTACGAGACATACATGTAGGTTAGTGAAAAGACCACTCGGTCTAATGGAATGATATCAATTTCTAATTTAACCTATTTGGGGGTATTAAGTTACATTTTGCAATCTGAACTTGATGTAAACAACTATTGGTCTGCTGGAAAACCTGCACAGATGAGTTTGGTTGTCGGAACAGAAATTTGGTCGTCTTGGATGACCGAACTACCTTTAAATGTTTGTCCTGCAGTAGATTAAAAGGAAAGTTTGCTAGAAGCCTTTACAATTTCCCAAATAATTGAACATCATGGCAGAGTGGCAGAAACTTGTTCTAAGTTTGCTGTTCTTGAGGAATTTAATGAAAATTTACTTACTTCCATAATAACTTTGTTCTTCATCTTTCTATTACTTCTTTCACTAGGTTGAATCGTGGTGCTAAGCACAAGCTTACCATGGACTGGTCTGACAAAGTTCAAGCGTTTGAAATCGATGAGAAATGTACAGGACTGAACAATAATTCTACAGAAATCCAGTACAAGGAAGGATCTGCTAAATTCAACAATGTGTAAGTACCCCCTCCCCTGCATGACTATGAACTTCATATGATGAAACAAGGTATTTTGGATGTGGAATATCAGTGGAAAGGTCTTGTAATCCAAAAGCTTGAGATGAAACAAAGAAAGTACAGATATTTTTTGAAAAAAAGTGGAAAAATCTTGAACATCTCCAGAACATATAAGGAGCTCATATGCATGGTATGATAGCCTTATGTTTTGTATAGTTTGTACAAAATTGATGTAGGTCAGAGTTCATTTCAGGTCACCACGTGTCAAAACACCAGGTGTGCCCACTAGGAAATAGCACTTGACCTTGTCATTCAAAGTTCAAAGTGACAGATAATGTCATAATATTTTTGCCCGAATAAAATGCTGATATGACTCAGGCAGGGCTCAAAGAGTCCAAAAGTTACCTCAATTGGTCTCTCTTGGAAAATTATTTATACCTTAGAGATGACTTTTGTGTTGGAGTATGTGTATAAACAATTTCATGAAGAGCTTTCATTCAATTGTTAAAGAGATGGTTGCATAGTGACATGGCTGATTTTAGTCAAACATCTATATGTCTATATTTCATGTAGGAACACTGTTCTTTCAGGATATTGGAACATTTAGGAATAAATATTCACATTTTCTCCTTCATTTCTTGGGTTCATACCATTTACAATCAGGCTAATGTACATGTTGTGCTCATTAATTATGTACTGTACTCATGAAATCTTGCAACAGACTAAACATTTTCATGATGGCAAGGAATCACAAAGCCGCTTGGCTTTCTGGTTATTATATATTTTCATAATTTCTAGATATTCCAAACTGTACTATTTATTTATTTTTGCTTAATACACAGAGCTGTTTTCTCATTCTTCTTTATAGCCAAAGCACCCCTGAATCTTGGGCTGAGTTTTCCCACGACAACATCGTAAGGGCTGAGCACGAGAGACTGGCCTCCCAGCAGCTACGTAACCTTATCGACCAGATTGTCACCGACACATCTAATGATATGCGCGAGCAATGTAACACTGTCAATTCAGAATTTGCTCGCAGAATCGAAGAGATGAATGATGCCAAGACAAAGATGGAAAATCATTTACAAAAGGTATGCATAATGTCTATTTGGTCTACTGACACTACAACACACACCTTTATTTTTGTTGTACACTAAATCAGTGCATGACCCAACAATTTGTTCACAGGCAAAAGGGAGGAGGGGAGATAGAGATTGCTCTAGTATTACCCAATTTCTTCCACCCGCCCCCTCCTCCCACCCCAACTTTATTTCAACGACTTTTGGCTACTGCATGATAGTGTATTTTCAAAAAGATTCCAGAACATGAACCCCCTCACTAGTCAAAGAGACAGTTTTCAGCAAAACCAGTGATTTCTATCCATAGTGAATCTGTTGTGCACCTGTGTCTAAAAGTTTATTGAGCAACTGTTTGAAACTGCTGCATTTGTAATTTATTTTGTCTCTTCTAATTACATTGCAGCAATTTTGTTTCAGAAATTTGAATATGATCACCATATATCCACAAGTTAACTTCAGATTAGTAATATTTCCCATATTCCATTGTCACAGACCGTCCAAGAAATTGCTTCCATGGAGGACAATGTCCGTCTCCTGCAGAAGTCCATCAAGGACAAGGAGGCACCGATGAAAGTTTCCCAGACCAGACTAGATAGCAGGACCAACAGACCAAATGTAGAACTCTGCCGAGATCCAGCGCATTTCAGGTAAATTTCAGTAATAAATTGTTGACCATGGATGATTGATTGGTGCACTCAGTACAGGGGTGATCTACAACAGAGCTTCTTGTCCAAAGGCAATTAATGTCTTTACTTGGGAAGAGTCCTTCCATAGCGAGGGGGGGGGGGGGTCACTCAGGGGGCCACAGCCCTTGAGCTGTGAGTGAATTATGTGGAAAGACGTCATCGAGGAGTACCAGGAAAATATAGAATAAAGAATGTGTTTTCATTTTCATACATAAGGAAAATGAAAAGAACAAAAAGGAGGCCTAGTGACATTATTTTCCCGAGGGCCTGACCTGGCTCTAAACACCTCAGCTTTGGGGAATCTTGAGAGAGATCCAGTCCACTTTCAGTGAGAGCAATCGGTCATTCCTTCTTGACCTTTTTGGACAATCAATTTTGCTTTTTGGTCAATCCTAAAAGAAAGTTGATAATTTTCCCCTAGGACAAAACCTGGCTCTCATCACCTCCGCTTGGGGATGTCTGAGAGAGTTCCAGTGTGTTTACAGTGAAACAATCAGTCATTCCTTCCAGAATTGTTTGGACTATCAATTTTGCTCATTTGGTCAAATTTAAAAGAAATTTGTAATACCTTGTAATAATAATTTTGTAATACTTAGCTCTGTGCTACAGCAACTCTCTACGTTGAGTGTAAGAGAATGGTGTCGCTGATTAGTAGATGCTTCATGGATGAAGAGCACAATTATAAACCATTAAAGAAGCAAAACTATTTCTTAATTTTGCTTTAGTAGAGACAGACAACTCATACAATGATAACTACACTAATTGGGATTTCAAGACTGATCGAATGATACAGATTTGCAAAGATCTTATCTTTATGGACAAAAAGCGCGAATGCTTTTTGTTAGGTATAGAGCAATTTGCAAAGTAAAGTAACTCATAAAAGAATCCAAATTTCTCACTCATGTCACCGGTTGTCTCAAAGACTAATTTTGCCATCTTAAAATAATCTCTGACCCCATGTAACAGTGATGCTTATTCAATACTCCCAAGAATATTCAACGAGAGGTTACCTTGTTATATCTACCGTCAGAAGAAGCCATTCTACTTGTTTCATCATCATATTCTTTCATGAAAATTGTCACAAAAGATAACCCATAATAAACCTTTCCATTTTAGGATGGTTCAAGAGGTGGGTGAAATTCAGAATTCCATCGATCACCTCAACCAGAAACTGGCCGATTCTCAAGCCTCTCTCAAGGATCTGATGGACACGAGGATGACCCTCGAGAAGGAGATCGCACTGAAGAAGAACAGCATCTTCATCGACCGTGACAAGTGCTTGAAATTCAGGACCCGTTACCCTTCGACTTCGCGCCTCGTCGGCTACCAGTAAAAAATTTGGTTGGCTTGCCGAAATGACCGCCGCTTGAACATAATTTAAGGACAAGCATTATCCAACAACTAAACATGTAATCAAATATTATAAACATGAAAGAGATGGAAAAATTTTAATGATTTTGTTAATTACATTGAAATACATCACTCCACAAATAAGATGAATATTTGCAGATTTGAACTTTTTTCTAAAGGTTTTCTTCCCCCAAACATGCTCCCAAATGATTCCATTACCTAGGTGTGCAGCTTGAATGAGAAGCTATGTGTCTGAAGGAAAAAACAATAGAATTACTTACGAAGGAAAAACCGGTTCATTCTGCAGTGAGTGCTTTCCAAGGCTTCAGTGATAGTCATGTGACTTTTCCCAGAATTCTCCAGAAGTGGGTTCTACTTTCGATAGCCATAATCTCAAAATCAATAACTTTAAGAAAATTTAGCTAATTTCATATTTCAACATTGGATGAACGTCTCATCATACAGAGTGTATGTAGACATCTTTTAATGGAAGTTTTTTGAGCAAATACAAATGATTTAAAAATGTGTTTTAAAGGCTGCAAATGAATTGAGAAGAATAATCAGAACTGAAAAATAGCTTACCTAACCTAACAAGTATCAACAAACCTTATTACAGTTACATGTAATGTTATAGATGTCAATGTGTATGATGTTATTTATCATAACTCGTCAGAGAAAATGTTTAACGATGATCAGAGAGGACCAAATTTATGTATGGACGAACAAAAGTAGCTTTGGAAGTCGTCAAACGGTTGACTTGTTGTTGAAATTTGAAATGAGTACATTGTAACTAAATACAACTAATAGGTCAAATGATAAGTTGATATTGCCCTACATCACTGTGGAGATGCTGAAATGCAAGAGAGTAGTGGTATGCCTACAATCCACCCAAAGGAGAGTTGTACTGGCTCAAAGCTGCTGTTTTACATGCCAAACCTACTACTCATTTCTCCTACAGTATACATATTGAACCTTTGACATTTGCTACAAATTTGCTGTCCAGAGTTTCTTTTTGGACAACCACAACTTAAGACCTGGTTATCCAAGGGACGACCATAAATTCCTTAATAAATTGTACTGTATATTCATTACATGTTGCCCTAATTAATTTTATTTAATAGATGATCTTTTCTCATATTAACCAATAAATATTTATGGATAGACTTATGGATAGACATATTTCAAAGCAACGATGCACAAACAGTTTGTGTAAATAAGTATTTAGAGGTAACAGTTTTACTGGCCGATTTTGAAACAGGGCTGTTTGCCATTTGTTTCTAAGATTGTTAGATTATGGCGACACATCTAGTTGTCCCTGTTTGCAGTATGAAACACAATCCGAAACATTTTTGTTCATAATTTATGATGAATGTATAATGGTTTTGTAAATAAACTGAAATTGTCAATAAAAAGTTGATGCTGTTTCTAATATTACATCACTTGTCATAGAACATCCTATTTTAATTTGTCTTCTGTTAAAAAGGGGAGAAAAAGGGGAGAAAGTAGCATCATGTTTGATCCAGAATCATCTTCACAATTATGTAAAGAATATTTGAAAGTATGGGTCTGTTTTGCCATTTCCAAAAGTTGTAGTTATGACACAACTTTCACAATTCAATTGTGATCAGTTCCTGATTACAAATTGCTAACATCCAACAATTGTTTTGCATTTTGGGAAGATTGTTTAGCAACAGAACATGTGACAGGAGGGTGAGGAAAAAGGGGAGTTGGGGGAAAGTTTAATTTCCAGCATGAATGTTATTGTCATTGCTCCTTCCCTTGGATGGCACACTCTTTAGGCATTAATAGCCAAATGACTCTTTCCCTGCTGCTTCTTGAAAAATAATTTCATTCAATGTTCTCAATATATCTTCTTCCCTCATTATAAAGTAAAGCAATCACTTAAAAAATCAAGAACAAGACCACATATAAACAATAAAATGACCAATAATGAGAAACCAATATCTTGTTTTACTTATAAGGCAAAGTTTATTCCATGAGCTCCTACTGACATTGTTCTATTTAGTGATAATACCAATTAATAACATTTTCTATTCAATCAACCAATTAGAAGGGAAGATGTGTACTTAAAAAGAAAAATATGATTTGATTTCTGCATTTCATCCCCCAGGAAAAGCAAATTGAGAGATTCTAAGAAATTTTGCTTGTACTTACTTCACTTATGGAAATGAAATCTTCCATGAGATTTTGGAACTAAATAATAGCATAAACAAATTTATCAAAGCAGACTCTAAAAACTGTCTTAAATAGACAAGAAAGGGCATGTGCCTGGTAATTTAAGTTTACTGCCTCATCTTGTCTGCATCTCAAAGCATCTAGTATCTTTTATTATTTATACTTCAAGAAACTTACTCAAACACACAAAAATCAGCAGAACAGTGAAAGTTTCCACCTTCAGTTTCAAAACTCTTGCAGGAAAATGTTCCAAGAAGGTGTAAAACATAAAAAGGTTGATGAAATTCTTGTCCAATTCAATCCTTTGCCCAAATCTCTCGTATACAGATGAAACACAAATCGATATCTAATGATATCGACATCCACATAAAACATGAATGCCGCAACATCAAGCCTGGTCGAATTATTTTTGACTCGCAGATCTGATATCCAAGATATGCGCTGAATGGGTAATTTGATAGGATATCACATGTCTCCGATGTAAATCACAAAAATATCACACAAAAAGAAGTCTCATGGAATAAACATTTTGATAATCTGAGGTCACATTTTGAGTTCACTCCTTCAGACATTTCCTTCTTTTTTTGGGGGGCTGTTTTACCAGCTAAGAAACTCTCTCTTCCAATAAACACCTATAAATTCTTCGTTCTTATGCGGCCTCTTTTTCTCGTTGCCTTTCTCTCATCATCCTCTGTTTTTGCTTCATCAAACATCTAAAGGATGTGGATGCATATCCTAATTCTCCATCTGTGAGTGACAAAAAATTCAAAATTCTCATTATCAGTATCATACAAGTTTCCAATAATCAATAATAGCATGACCTGGTAATGTGTTATGGCACAGTACCAATTATTTATGACGCACAGTTCCATTATTTCATGATTTCATCATAGCGATGGAAAGTTGGCACCAACTTAAGATGCGCTAGCAATTCTCTCGATGTGTTTCTCACATAGGTAAAATCAGACAATGACATGAATTTGCAAGGCTAGGTTCAACTCCTCACTATCCAGATCTAAGAAACTTTGTTACAGTTACCTATATCAGCTCAACTATTTATTTTTTGTGGCTAATCATGCCCTACTGTAAATGAAGAAAAATATGATTCTATTATTTCGGTTTAATATTAAAAAAATGTAGCAGTAGTGACATATCATCTCCTCGGCAGGAAATTATACTTTTAAAATTAGTGGCTTAGCAGGCACATCATTTTGGGCTTGCACTGATATGTGACATAAAGTACACTTCACAAAGAGTGTAGAAATCTCATTCTGAACAATAGCAAAACAAATGCCACAGAGGAAAGCACCAAAACAATGATATGATCGAAATGACTCAAAAGCATAAATTACATTGGTTAAAAAACAAAAAACTATGGTCATACTATGTGTCACCCATGATGATGTAGCAAATAATTAAGCTATGTACAGTATTTTCCAAATAAATTAACAAATTTCAATTTTTTTTATCTCACCAACAGTACAATATTATTTACTTGGATTGATGTGCTTGTCTTTATTCGGTCTGTACAATATATATGTTTAAAGCATGAGGTTTTGTTCTACCATTAAACAAAAACTTACATTTTGTTTCATAATTATCACTGGCTTGCTCAAAGTCTTCCAATTCCTTCTTACACAGCTGATGAGCATTCACTCCTTCCGTTCGAAAACAGACATTCAACTCTTCTCTGAGAAGATTTATTATCTGTTGTTCAACTTTCCTGGGAATGGAAAATATACAACAATAAATGATGGGAAGATAACAGCAAAATAAATGAAACAAAAAGGAACAAAAGAATACATAAATATCAATGAGCAAGAGGTTGTTACAAATGAGGTACAGCGAATGCAATTATGCATTCTGATGCAACAGGTTCCTACCATTGATAAATGAAATATGAAAGATGTGAAATGGTAAATTCTCAGGCATATTTAGGCCATAAATTAGGTCTATGATTAGGTGTACCTACAAGGTAGTGCTAATAAGGGAAAAACACAACTTTGTTTACCTTTGAATGTAATTTAATCCTTGTACAAAAACTTGTCTGGCGACAACAGATTTTGATTAATTACTGTCTAATTAATTAAATGTTCCCTTTAGTTTGATTACTTGAGAAATCCATTCTTTGATTCAAAATTAATGTGTAGATTTGGTAATAATTGGCACCCAATTCAAAGAACTGTTACTGTAAATGCATTTGTTGTAAACAATACAAGTTACCAGAATGTTCCCTTGAAATTGTGAAACTATGTAAATGAATACAATAGTATTTATGCTCATGGTTATATGTTGAAGTAGCAATATGTTTTGAGTTTGACATTATCTGGTGACTGGTGACTGGTGGAGGTTTATAAAGGGATGTCGAGATATTTCCATATCGATATATCCTAATTTGTTTTCTCTCTGCAAAACGCCATCGCGGTTTGTCATACCATTTTCAACTCGTCAGAATCCAGTCACAATAATGAGCGACTAGTGCTGCACCCATGACTGTAGAGTAGGCAAAATACCAGTGTCAATACGACAGGTATTTGAACTCAGTTTCTTACTTCTGTCAATCCACTTGCAGACTTTCCAAACCTCAACCCTAAAAACAAAGTTTAGAGAATCTTGATGCATGAATACACTGAAATTACTGAATGACCAACATATCAGATGGTGTGTTATTTCATACAGAGAGAACTAACCTGTCTCTTTTAAACTGCATATCTGCTTCATATATACAAACATGGTCACCCTCAAGACAGTCCTCAACACCAGGAACCCTTCTGTATCGTCTGTGGTAGTAGTAAAAGGGTTCTTGGTTTTCATGTTGCCTTTCTATGAACCCTGCGTAGAAGAGAGAATATTTATTCATGAAATATGATTAACAGATTCACTGTATTTCAACAACTTGAAGTAAATTTTTAATTCTCAGCGTAGAGATTACTCAGGTTAGTAACTGAAATCGAACATTGAGGACACCATCATACTGAAAGCTACTGTCAATGATAGCAGCCATCATTAAATGTAACAGGAGCAAATATATGTGCAATAGTTCTACACGCAAGACAGATCTACCAGTATCGTTAGAAGGATTTTAAACTTGCGTCCCGCAGACGCAACATGTTACATCTCTAAAATGTTTGCGCCTATGCAGTTCCACCATGAAAACGTTCATCTTACAATTCATCTACAAGAATACACAATACTTAGTCATAACGACTCCTGACGGTACAATGGCTTGTGCCAACAGTATATATAGTGACAACCTTATAATCTGCACGAAGAAATGAAACAATGTGAAATGTCAATGATATGACTAATATACAACAAATTTGACTGTTAAATTGTGATGCAGGAATTAACACCATAGAATAGTTACCATCTACAGAGGCCTGGACTTCAGGCAATGCACACTACTCTATGCACACTACTGTACTCCCTTACATAGTATGTGTGAAAATGTTTCATGCATATGCAGTGAATGTCGCAAATTCACGTCAAGAAAACAAGTGTCTAGACAGAGAATTTCAGCAGAAACATACTGCACTTTTTGATCGATCATCATTTAATTTGAGCCCCTTAAATGTTGGAATGAATTTTATGTTTAGATATTGTGATATAAAAAATCATTTTCAGTAGCAGAGATGTTAGCTTCCCATAAAATCAACACATTGTCTAAGTTCATAACATTTGTGATCAGAAGAGTGATTCAAATATAACATGATAGTCACATAAAAAATTCACCAGCGGACCCCTTTTATGAGTGTTTCTTGTCAAAATGTGTGACACGGCCTGATGTTATGATATTAGAGTGCACACACATAATAGCCTGTAGTACTACAAATATTGCTGTTTACAAATGAAAAAGAAACATTACAATTTAGTTGCAGTTCCAAACATACTTTGTGTTCAGTGAGCACTGAAGATGCAAGAATGTTTGCGGACAATTTTGGGACTGTTTGCCAATCAAATCATAGGAAATTTTGGAAAAGCACTGTTGAATATTTTTAGCATGAACATCTCAGTAATAGAAATGTTGTTAAACTCTGTACCAATTTATTGCAACGAAGGAAAGTTTGGTTCCTTAGAGAGGAAGTGGTGGTTGTTTTGAAAAGAGAGAAAAATATATTTGTATTCAAGTACAATTTGTTTGTTATGTTTTGCATAGGCTTAGTTGTGAGTGTATATACTTGGGGTTTGTTTCTAAGGCTAAAAAGTTTGAAACACCATGTTAGATTAAAACACTGCAGGGCAAGCTTAGTCCAAGAATTTAATTTGAGAATGACCCAACATTGTGGTTTTGTAAGTTTTCATTCATTCATCAAAATGAAGAGTCTATTACAGCCGAAGACTAAAATCATGAAGTGGGTGCCCAAAAGCAGAGTGTGGAAAAATTTGGAAAAATATTCTGGAAAGGGCTGCATGAATGCTTGGATACTGAGTGACAAGCAACCTTAAAATAGAAATCCAATTCCAAAAATTCAGACTTTTATTCTGGAGTGGCTGCCTGAATAGGGTGAAGGGAAAAATTAAGACTAAAGTGTGTGTATGCCTTATTGGTTCTATATTTTTAATAGTTAGGTTTTGTTACTATTTGTTTTTAGGTTTTACATTTGTAGAGCGCTTTGAGCAGCTTCGCTATATGGGCTATATAAATATTACTTATTAATATTATTTTTATATATCTGTTCTAGGATAAACCTCTCAAGTGGGCCTGCATTCCATAGTTATAACCAACATATATTACAAGCTATGCTTTGTTTTTGTTCCATAAGTTATTATTATCATTCATGGATGATTTTAATGGTAATAACATTAACACTAACACTAAACAGGCTTCTACAGTAGTTGCCCAAGATGATTAAATTTTGGTTCAGAATCAAAAGACTAAATTTCCTTCAAAGATGTCCAAATGCCATATGTATGCATTCTAGCTTTGTGCGGTAGTCGGATTTCAACCAACCGGTAGTGTTGCAACATGAATCCCGGTATCGTAACTACAACCGGGGTTTTCCTCAACTTTCATCTATGGTTCAAAGTACTTAGTTACGAGACTCAATGTCATACATTCGATATGCATAGCCTACAGTACCGCTCACGTATAATGGTGTGGTCCAAAGTCATTGCGCAAGCGCAATAGCATCACGTCGTCCAATTCTACGGACGGAGAAAGTTTACTATTTTTACGAAAAAAACATTTTTTCCCGTGAAAAATATGTATGCACGATCGTTTCAGTCAGTTTTAAACGTGTTTCCAGATACACTCTGATTACAACCATTGTATTTGATGGTATTTTAAAATTGTTGTCTTGAGTTGTCGTGAAATGGGCCTGTTGACGCTAATTAGTATGACCAATTCTATGGTATGAGTCAAAGTAGGCCTATTGTGGTTGAACTTGTAACTGTACCAAAACATTAGGCTTGACCTAGCCTATTAACACTAGTACTATTTATACTTTATAGACCAGCATATAACTTTGGCCTAGCAGTAATTGACGGATAAAGCCTAACCGGGCATTGAGTAAGTAGGTTAATTAGGCGGTTACAGTGCCATTCCGCCATAGGTACATACCGCCATACCTTTCCGCCATAGGTTTCGATCCTTTCCGCCATGGCCGAATCTGATTGTCAATTTAAATGACCGATTTTGTGGATTTTGCGGGCCTGGGTAGTGTGAAGCAAAGCAATATATACAGTGCATATAGCCCTACAGTGCACCCACAATGTGCTCTTTCTGCCATACAAAAGTGCTTTACCGCCATCGGGGTAACATAGCGGAAAGGCACTTTTTCTATGGCGGAAAGAGAACATTTCATAATGCGGAATGTACCGATGGCGGAATGACATGGCCCCCAAATAGGCTAGCCTGGGCCCAGCAAGTAGCATAACGTTGAAGGTAGGCTAGGCCTAGGCTAGGCCTAGGTTAATATAGCAAATTCAGATTTATAATATACCTCTAATAGCTGTTACAGGTCCATCAACTGTGTAGTATACCAATTTGTTCAAGAAATCTCCGACAGACATCTTTAAAAGATTTCATTCACTAGTTTTGTGTGTTTTATCTCGTTTTGTTGGATAGCGCACAAGCACAGTGCACAAAAACCATAGAATCCAGTTATCAAAATTCAGATCAGTTTTAGGCTAGATAGGTTTTAGGTTATAAGTCGTGTTTACACAAATTTTTGATGACCGTTCACGAAATAATTGATTTAAGTAAAAAATAATTATAATTTATGAAAGAGCTAATATAGCAATGATATTAAATTAATACTATCAAATATTTATGCTTAAAATTTTAAAAATATACAATTTCAAGTTAAATTAAAATAGTATTTACTCCAATCCATATAGCACCTTGCCACTGCTGAACATGTGAAATGTCCTTTTCGTGTGAAGACCGGAGACAGCGCAATGGTACTTTAAACAGCTCAATTTAAATCCTTCAAAATATTGATATTGCGGGGCAATCCTCTCCAAATATTTTCAGTTTTGAATAGTTCATCACTTTTTTTATAATTTAATTCAGTTATAAGTACTTAACATATTTACTTTGTAGCTTTTCTTGAAGTTTTGGAGGACAATGTTACGACTTTTGGTTATTGCCACGACCCAACATACTGTACATACTAGGTGGTAAAACTTGATGAACTGTGATAGTTGATACATTGCCTGTTCACTGTTGGAGTATTTTTGCTTCCATTATTACTTAGAAAATGATTGATACATCCAGAATTAATTCATGCCACTCAATACTTTATTTTCATTCCTGTCCGTGACTTAAATTTACAGTGCTTCAGGAGAGTATCAGATTGAAAGTGCTTCGTAGTCGTTCAAAGTGAATTTTTCAACTCCAAATTCTAATTTTAAGAAATAGAATTGGCCTATTACTTATGCGATCAGTCCTTGTCATAGATTCATCATTGTAATGTATGTATTTTGTTTTCTCTTCAGTCCCATAGGAAATTCTCAGCGCCAAGGCACGGTTCCTTGGGCTTTCTCCCAAGGAAGCGATGTCGCCATCATCGTGGTAGAGTCAGGTCTTTCCCCAAAGATGACCCAAAAAAGCCTGTTCATCTTACAGCCTTCATTGGTTACAAGGCTGGCATGACCCACATCGTTCGTGAAGTTGATAAACCTGGTTCAAGTAAGTCACTCCAGATAGAAACTCTTAACATGTACTGTTCTAGTTGAAATTTACATTTTTGTTGTTTTAAAAAATTATATTTACTTACTGTTTGTAAGATGTTCTTCCTACATTATTCTTATCGTATTCCTTTATTCATACTAGATCTGCTTTGATAATTGTAAGAGGGTCATGAACAAGTCTAGCACTTCTCAATCTTAGCCACTTGCAAGTTCCTTGCATTAATACCACTTTACAAATGCAACAGTAATTTTGTACTGGCAAAAGGGTGCAAATGCTGTTTTGTTCTACTGGTAAAAACAGCAGATTCCCCTGGCCTGAATTTTGAGGACCCCTGAACTTTAGTAACCCCACATTGAAATGTTTCAAAGATGAATTTTCTTTGCTCATCAGAGGTGAATAAGAAAGAGGTGGTTGAAGGTGTCTCCATCGTAGAGACTCCGCCCATGATCTTGGTTGGATTCGTTGGCTACATTGAGACTCCACATGGACTTCGCCCAATCAAGACCATTTTTGCGGAGCACATCAGCGAAGAATGCAAGCGACGCTTCTACAAGAACTGGTAAAGAGTTTGAACATATTGAAGGTTTTCATTATCAGTGATTTTACTGTTGAAAGTGCATTTCACATACAGGCTATTCGTATGATGTGATATAAATATGGCATAATTTGGACACATTTGCAACAACCTTCATAGATGTAGTACATTAATAGGTCAAAAAAAAATTCTGTATATCAATATAGGGTCAAGCATTGTGGTGGTAATGAAATAAGCCAGATGTGTTGTTTTGTGTTTGTGTACGCTACTTTGCATCACTATTTAAGTGTAATTGCTTCATTGTCAACAAATACTAATGATTCTCCATCTTCTTGGGAGATCCGGCCCTCCTCTCAGTATTCTATGCTGATGAGGGCCAGCCGTTTCATTGACCCATACTCCTCTGTGTGGATTTCATATCCAACATGAGTACCCATCAAAGGGCTTCCTCTCATTGAGCACACCGCTGTGAAGTAGGTCATTCATTTGTGCGAATATTTTCGTGCGACTATATGTCCCACTGGAAAATTGACCAAATGGATACTGAGATTAGCAAGTCTGCTCAATGATGAAGCCCTCCATTTGGGATATAGGGTGACCCTTCTGTTCCCCCTTGTATGTAATTGATCAGGTATCGTTCTAAGAAGAAGGCTTTCACCAAGGCATCCAAGAAGTGGGCAGATGAAGCCGGCAAGAAGCAGATTGAGAAGGACATTCGCTCCATGAGGAAGTACTGCAAGGTCATCCGTGTCATTGCTCACACGCAGGTTAGTGCCATCATCTCCGTTACCATGAAATTTAACGAAATTGTCACAAAAGTTGGTGCTTGTTAAAGTTTTGGAGTTCCCACAGGTTTATTGGATGTGGTAAAATAGTTGTTAAATAGATCCATGGAAGGATTCTGTAATGTTCAAGTATTAATTTTGTCGTGACTTGTGGTGTTGGTTGCTGTGTTACTCATGAATGTTGTGTTACTATTCTATTAGCATATGATATAGCTGTGGAAGGATCTTTACATTTTAGATGATATACTCAAGAGAAAGAATGAACCTTCCCCTTTACCATTTAATAATATACATGTGGTCAAGGGTGTAGGTTACTTTGCAGCTTTGTAGTAAGAAGGGTCAAAACTCAAGTAACATGTGATGAGGAATGGATGCCTGTCTGATACATAATGTAGAATCATATCCTACTGCTGCTTTCCTTCTGATGTTACTTTGACTTGATTCAAATCCATTGACTGTAATAACATCCCATGCCAGTCTTGACGTGTCTAGATTGGTGAATTTTCTGAAGTGAAACTCTCATACTGGATTACACTTTCTGGAATTTTTATTTCTTAATTATTTCTTCATAAATTTGTCAATTTCCTCAGATGAAACTGTTGAGCATGAGCCAGAAGAAATCTCACATCATGGAGATACAGCTGAATGGTGGCTCTGTAGCCGACAAGATTGAATGGGCCAGGGAACATCTGGAAAAGCCTCTTCTTGTCAAGGAGGTCTTTGCCCGGGATGAGCTGATCGACATCATTGGTGTCACCAAGGGCAAAGGGTTCAAAGGTCAGTTCTTGAAATAAAAATGTTTGCATTTCCATGAGCAGTATACTGCCCTTCTTGTTTGGAGTCTTATTGTCATTGTAAGCATTATTACAGTGCAACCAAGCAAATGGCACTCAAATGTTCAGTGAAATGTTAAGATACGTATTTTCAGCTGAATGTCGTATAGAAATTGTTGTTTTGAGGTAGCCTGAAGTTCAGAACAAAGGTATTAACTTTTTCTTCAAAGCACTCGGTGTGGGCTCTGTTTATGACTTTATTATTACAGTTATTGAGTAAATCTTGTTGAGTAACATGTGATGAGGAATGGATGCCTGTCTGATACAAAATGCAGAATCATATCCTACTGCTGCTTTCCTTCTGATGTTACTTTGACATGATTTTGTCAACCTCCATGACTGTTAGTTAACCAATGATCTTTTGAGTGATGGATTGCTCAACTTCCTTCCTGGATTTACGTTACGTGGCTTCATTTCCACAAACAGGTGTGACGTCTCGATGGGGTACCAAGAAACTGCCCAGGAAGACCCACAAGGGTTTGAGGAAAGTTGCTTGCATTGGTGCATGGCATCCAGCCCGTGTAGGTTATGGTGTAGCTCGTGCAGGTCAGAAAGGTTACCACCACCGTACCATGATCAATAAGAAGATCTACCGTATTGGAGAGGGCTACCACATGGTCGACGGCAAACTGGTCAAGAACAACGGCTCCACAAGCTATGACCTGGACGATAAGAGCATCAATCCATTGGTAAAGAATTGGGATTATAATTTGCACAATTTTAATAGTATGAATTTCAGCTCCTTTGAGTAGTCATATTGTTAATAAGTTCTCAGGACTCACTGTAATAAAATTCAATGTGGTTTGTTAGTTATGGGTTATGAAGGGTCAAAACTCAAGTAACATGTGATGAGGAATGGATGCCTGTCTGATACATAATGTAGAAACATCCTACTGCTGCTTTCCTTCTGATGTTACTGTGACTCGATTCAAATCCATTGACAAGAAGTTTGGTACTTGGTTCAGCATGGTAACCATTCAAAGGGATAATATCATTTAGTCATCTGTTCTAAAGAAAGATTTACATATTTAGGTCTGTGTCGTTGAAGAATTAAGTACAAAGATAGGATTTTATCTCTATTTGTATGGCTGCTACAGCGGTTAGTTCTATAAAAATTAAGAGGTTATAATAATTAAATGTCACTAAAAGATGAATTGCTTTCTCGTTGCAATGATACTTTCAAGTAAACGATGCTGTAGTAAACGTATCTGTGGTGGTTAAGTCCAATCATTTACAATCAGAATATTGGCAAAGCAACCCCAACATAAATTTAACTTTGAATATGCCCTTAACTGCAACCATTTCCAGACTTTGCTGTAGCTGTAAGTGTAGGATTTTGTTGGTATTCATAAGTGTTAATGGTGTTTGGTTTGTTAATCTCAGTTATTGTTTTTGTGTTCCTACAGGGAGGTTTCGTCCACTATGGTGAGGTGAAGAACGACTTCCTGATGTTGAAGGGCAGCGTTATGGGAACACGTAAACGTGTGATCACTCTCAGAAAGGTAGTCATTACTATTTCTTTAAGAATACAAGTTCCGACCATTTTTAAGATGAAATATTGCCAGCAATTTGTCCTTTGAAGCATTTGTACCGTGTTTGTAAAATCTGTTGCACTATGGACCAAAAGTCGCCAACTTGAAAAGATTTCATGAAAAGTGTTCCAAGAAACTGGATTTTTATCCTGTATGTGGCTTTATATTATATAGAAATTTGTTATGTGGCATGTAGTGAATTGTATGGTATTGACTACATTAAATGCAAGTTGTGGTGGAAGACACCGTTATGGATGGGAAAATCCTTTCCAGGCCTGTCAGAAAGGTTGAATTACTGAAAGCATTGATCTTTAATAAGATTCTGTGTAATATCAGATGTAGTTATGTTATACAGAAGATTGTTTTACGTCATTGTTGGGTAACATGTGATGAGGAATGGATTGCCTGTCTGATACAAAATGCAGAATCTTATCCTACTGCTGCTTTCCTTCTGATGTTACTTTGACATGATTTTAACTTTTGCTGCTGCTCCAATTGCTCTGATCAATTATTTTGTTAAACCTTTAGAAGTTGCTACCAGTGCAAGGTGCCATAAAATAATAATCTGGATTTTTTGTATCTGATGTTACAGTAGTAGTCATAGAGATGTGACCACATCATCTTATGCAGTTTAGCAATTTAACATACTGTTTTTTACTCTTTTTTGCAGTCCCTTCTGGTCCACACTTCCAGGAATGCTTCAGAGAAGATCAACCTCAAGTTTATTGACACCACCTCCAAGTTTGGTCATGGACGCTTCCAGACCCATGAGGAGAAGAATGCATTCATGGTTAGTAGAACAGCATGACCGCAAAATTGCGGCTTTTTGAGTTGCTTGTCAATTTTTTCCAACCTACCAAGTAATATTCAAAATAAGATTGTAATTGATTAAACCCTTCAAGCCATTTTCACTTATTAATGAGTTATGAGTAAGTAATTCAAGAAAAAGTTAAATCGTCAACATATTGTCTTCCTTAAACATTTTTTAGTCGCATAGTGAACACAGTTCAACAAAAACTACATGGAAATTATCAAAATGTTGCACTTTTTCTCCATTATCGTAAATGAAACTTGGTCCGTCAAGTTAATTAACCTATTGGTATGAGATTTTGTTAAAGAAAGCATAAAGTTGTTTATCAACATCTATTCAAAAAGTTGTTTTATGACAATAAATAGTTGATCTTGAAGAGATACTGCCAGCTGCTGTCCATTAACATGAATGCAGAATTCAAATTATGACTGACTGACATACCAGTGGTCATATCACACATGTGAACAACATTTAAAACAACATTTAGACATAACCAACATGAAATTAATAGAGTATAGTTGTTGCTCCATGTTAAAAACTTTTCAAGTTTCGTCTCATCTTGTGTTTTTGTACAAACTGGAATTTTGGACTGCACTTGTTGGAAACACTTGTTATTCTTTGCAAATTGGGCTTTCTTCTAAAGGGTACCAACCTCATCACCTTTATTTATGAAAATTTACAAAAGGAAGGGTTTACATTAAGTAATAAAGTAATAGGAGGAAGGATGAGATGGTTGAAACATTCTGGAGATGCAACATCATCTACACCATACTACACCATCTTTAACAAACACCCTCGATAATGGTAGAAAAAGCTCATCAAATGACATAACCTTTGAAGTGGCCTTCTTTTTTCTGAATTCTGTGAGCAAGTTTCCGTGCAAGGCACCTCCTTGTATTTTCGATTTACTACAACATGATCTGATTTTCAGTCAGTCTGTGTGAAGTTGTGTGATGGTGTATAACATATGGTCCAACTGGTGATATGGTTATGTATCAGGTAAAGGGCTTATTAATGTAGAATATGTAGTTAAAACAGAATTTGTAGAATATTATAGTTACCATCGAGTTTTTAATTTTTCTCATTTTCAGGGACCTCTCAAGAAGGACCGTCTGAAGGCCGAAGCTGAAGCTGCTGCTGCTGCCTCCATCTAAGTTTCCTGGTTCAAACTCTCAGTCACGTGTCTAATACAAAACTCATTATTTCATTGAAGAAGCAGAGATACATTTACCACTACTGTGATGTTTGTTACATTTACCACAACTGTGATGTTTGCTTGTGCGATGAGAGAATATATAAATTGTTGGATATAAAATTTGAAATGTTGTGTTTTTTATTTTTCTCTTCTATTCAACATCACCCGGGGCCAATTTGTTAGAAGAACCTTGCAAATGGTAGACCTAATTTATAGTATAAAGATGCCTCCGAATGCAGCATTGGTTGTCCAAAGTTTATTTTTGTCAATGGGTTTTTGGGATTTGAATTAGACAACCCCATGGGCAGGGCCACACCAGTCCCTTTATAAAATCCTTCATTCGCCTCTGCCACTTTATTAAAGGGTAAATTCCCCTACCCTAAATCAGTTGGCCTCCGAAATTTGGAATTTCGTCTCGCCACCATTGAAATCCTGTGCAAGCCACTGGCATTGAGCAAGCAACTACTGACCAGCAAACCTACATACCTTCTGCTAGTTGATTATGTTTTGAGCATAGATATTTAATAACTGTGCAGAGGATATTAAAGTTTGGAAAGAACATAATTTCCATTTCATGCTGACACAAATTCCAATTAGGTGCCAGCATTGATATAATATGAAGTGTATGCTAGCATAAAAGATTAAGCATCCTGTAAAGCCAGGAATTAACGTCAGCATATAGAATTTATATTTTATAGACCTGTAATTCCCCAAATTTTTTAATCACTGCGGACCATATTTGCCAGTGTTGAAAATTTTGAGATATCATACATATGACTTTATATGGGCCTTTTTTAACACTTGCCCTCAGCCCTATAGGCCACAGTGTAACAACCCCCCCCCCCTCCCCACTGGCAGTCTAGTCCCTAAAGTACATGGTTTTTAAAAGTGCTGATTAAAGCAATGCCTTTGGAAGAGAAGATTACGGTTGAAAAGTAAGTGTCCTAAGGCATCCCGAATTTTCAACGACTTGGAGAATTTGGAGTCCCTTAAAATTTTGGGATATAAAAAAGGCTGTCGATCTTTATTATCTCGCGACATTTCATTATGTGTCGAGATACTCTGGCAAGATAAATATTGAGAATGTATTAATACAGTCGCTTGCCTGAAGTTTCTTCCATTCTTGGCAAAGAATTGGGAATGATTTGGGCAAGATTCGGGAACAACACTGGCAAGAATCGAAGAAACTTGGGCAGGCCACCAAGTATTAAAACCTTCGCCATATTTTTGTTTTAAATTGGATTTCATTTTCTTATCTCGGGGCAGTCTTCCCTCATCCTCCACCTCGTTTTCCTATACCAAACTTAAAATACCAATTTTTGACCATTTGATATCAATATTTCACTTCAAACAGTCTGCTTTACAACCTCAAAAATTTCCACTATATTTGCAAAATTATTATTTTTTTCCATCACAAGGGAGAGCTGACAGATATTTTGACAACTATATGCTCGTTATTATTATCACGTGGTTGAAGGTACACTTCTATAAATCGCCTTTCCCACTTCTGAATTCTTAAATGGAGGTTATTAGCCCAGGGTTAAAAGGGAGGGTATTTAGCTGGTATATAGAATAGTGTGTGAAAAATTTCAGCATTACAAACACTGCGATATTGTTGGATATCGCGTATCCTACGGTGACAACACATAATTTAAACTTGAAGCGGCAGCAGACGACAGGCCGGAGCAGAACAGAAAGTAACCTCCGAACATTGAAAAATCAAGACCGTAACTAAGGCAATATTATTGAAAGTATGCTGACAGGGAAGCTCACCATCAGCAAGGCAAGGTCGCTTATAGCATTTCCGATTCAATTTTCAAAGGTAAATATTCTACCTATATGAAATGCTAAACAATCCATTGGTGCAGACATTGGCCTAAACATTTAATTGGATAGCCACCCGAGTCGTTAGGCTTTATTGAAGCATATAATAATTAACTTAGCCTAGCCTGCATACATGCCATGGGCAAATTAAACCTTACCATGCTTCAGTCTCGTCGGCGAAGTTCTATATACTATTTTAAAAGGTGTTTTAAAAAAAGGGGGGAAGGTGGCACAAATGTCTGACCTGTGGAGGCGTGTAAGGGAGGAGTCTAAAAGTGGAGAGGTGTCCATTCCCCTTTGAGAAAGTTTTGGTTTGTGTAAGAGGGCTTAGTCTTACTCATACTAGGCTAGACTAGATCTTACATGTTGCTATCACTGTGTTCCATCATTTTAACTAGCCTACATTTGTGAAGTACAAGCTTGCATTTTACAGCATGTGTTATTAAATGTAAGCCATTTGGAAGAAAGTCTGAAATCTTAGGCAGGCATGTCCCTTCACCCTCCTTCGCTACCCCAGTTCCCTGGTGACTACGGCCCCTGTTATGCATTCTCTCAACGTTTCAAACTAGCGTTTTTGATGAACATTAGGAATATTGAGCTATAAATAATCACACAAATGACAATGAATTGTCTTGCCAGAATTTTTGCCTGTCCATTTTGTACACATGCTTAGCATGGTCAAGCAACTTCCGTCCTGTCTATGGTCCCACCATCCTTCCCCATCTCTGCAACGCTGATAACGCTGATGCCATGAATGAACATCACCACACGAAAAGATCTAAGTTGTGACAGAAAAACATAACCAGAATGCAGACTTTGTATTGCATTTGGTGTAACCCCCCCCCCCCCTTAGATCCTTAAAGATCTGCTTTATTGGCTCCAATTATAGCACGCTATAGCTAGGAAAGTTTGTGATTACGTAATCGACCTGCCACGGTCTAAAATTAGCCTGCATTGCTTCTTAGCAACATTAGGCTCTCTGTTTAAACACTGTTATGTTCATATCTACAGTGTAGTTAATCATACAACATTCACATAAAGACCTTCACACAAGAAAAATTATTTGGTAAAAAGAGGTCATTTTACGATCAAGGCAGGTCGATTACATAATCTCAAGAAACTTTTACATGATAGCCTGCTACAGTTGGGGTCTATACTGCAGACCCTTAATTTGAGGCTTGTGTGTTGCTATGACGGTATGGAACAATTGTGTCAGTTTGCAAGGTTTGCCGAAGTATGGATATAAATGGTATATACAAGTAATTTGAGCAATTTTAGTATGCTCTGAATCACAGTGTGTTTTATACAAGTTTATAACACAACCGTGTACTTTTATCACCATCATTACCTTAATATATTTACTTTCCACTATTTTAGAGAAAAGCAAAAAGGAATCCTTGTTATTCACCCATGGTACCATATAGCAGCAACTAAATTGGCAGTTATCTGAAGCAGTAAGTATATCAAACCTATTCAGACACATCTCAGACACAATAAAAATGATTATAATTAGTAACTTGCACTTTTAATAGGTTAGCATGCTTATATTGTAACGAAGGCAGTTTCTATGTTCACCGTAAGTGCACCTGTGATAGACGTGTTTGTTGTTTTGTAACGTAGTTGGCTAGCGCCACCTATTATTCATTCCTAACTTGCAAGCACTAACGTTGAAGTATATGTTGTACTTTCTTCATTACAGCAGTGTACAGTGAATGAGTTGTGCATTAGAGCACAGAGTGGGTTATGAGAGTGGGTTATGTGGGACGAACATCATCAGATCGTGTCAATAAAAGCCTCTTTATGTATCATGTTATTACCTCTGTTAAGTAATTTTTCATTGCTATTGTCTGATTTTACAACATGTCATGAATGTAGTGGTTATAGTTTGATGCAGTTTTCTTGGTTTGGCAGTTGGGTCTTAGTTTTGCAGTTGGTCTGTTCTTAGTTTTGCAGTTGGGTCTTAGTTTTGCAGTTGGTCTGTTCTTAGTTTTGCAGTTGGTCTGTTCTTAGTTTTGCAGTGGGTCTTAGTTTTGTAGATACCTGCATCAATCCTCAATTTTTGTGTAATTGTGGTACCACATACTCAATTCTAATCTTTTATTGATTACAACACCCTTTTGCACAGCTAGATGCAATTGATTTGGCCTATTGGCATACAATTTTGAAACCGGTGCACACTGGGTCTGCTAAACATCAAGAAGCTGATTTATCTGAGGTGAAAAATACTCCATTTTTATTAAGGTGCCGGATTTGGTTGGATCACTGAGCTGTTATACCCCATTCCCCCCTTGCTTCTGCACTTAAATTGTGGTACGGATATTCTATTTGGAAATGTGCATGTAGATATAGAACTAATGTAATTATGCCTTACTTGAGGGATCCATGACAGAACTGGGAGTTGGGATATGCAAAAATTTACAAATTTTGTAGACATGATATCCCAAGGAAAGCTGCCTGAGCAGTTCTTATATTTGGCATGTGGATTTCCTGTAATTAGTTCAGCTAACCCTTTTGTTTGTGGTAGAGGCCAAAGGTCATTTGGGGTCAGCAGAGGGTAAATGATGAAAATATCAAAAGTGTTATATCTCTAGAACCAGAACATGAAAGGAGCTCATATATCCATGGCATGGTAGTATGTATATTGTATAGTTTGTACAAAATCTGATATAGTCAGAGTTCCTTTGAGGTACCAGTGTCAAAACTTGAACACTATGTAAAAATGATATTTCCAGATAGACAATTGCAGTAGCTGGTATATAAAAAGTATAAGTAATAAGTACAAGAACCCTATTGTTTTTGGTGGAGGGTACAGGTCATTTGGGTGCAGCAGAGATTACACTCTGGAAAATTTAAACATGGCATCATAAAATAGGCAGTTTAATCAGATGTCATATTGGCATATGATATTCCTGTAATGAGTACAAGAGCCCAGTAATTCTTTTTGAATGTCAAAGGTCACTTGAGGTCAGCAAGGGGAAAGTGTAAAAGCCTAAAAAGCACTACAGCTGGATAATTTTGTTTAAAGTTTAGACTTCCAATATGCTTCAAGTCAATGGTTGTGCAAGGCTAGCAGAATTCAATCCCTAAAAAGCTTTCATCTTAGTTAGGGAGTGGTCAGTAATAACCTAAATTTGGGTTTCATCATGACAATTTATGCAAGGACATGGTTTACAGGAAAGCACATAATTGGTCAGACCTTAATTGACATTGCTGTTATGAAATTCAGAATGATTGTATTTTTAAGAACCAATTTAACCAAATAAGTAATTCCTGAAAGTTTACACCATTGTTAGGATAATATTTCATTGCTCTCACTATCCTTGGTATACATCCATGCTCTCAGCCTCTCACCATACCTATTTGGTACATGTTTAAGATGCTGTTCAGATGTCATTTGTATCTAAGTTCAGTTAGCTATTACTGCACAATATCTTAAACGTGCTTTAAATTTTCAATATTAAAGACCTCAATCATTTATTTTGACACAAAATGCTTGACTTCAATCTAAATATTACAGTTGCCCATATTAGTGCTTGTTATTTCAACAATCAAATTTAGCAACAGATATTGTCCAACTATTTGTCCAAATATCATGCTGATGGAAGGTCATTTGAAGTCAACAGAGGTCAAAGTCTGGAAACCAAGTTACTCTTGCAAACTCAATTATTTCTCTGATTAATGACTTTTCTGTGTCACTAACTGTCATAGGATTATACCTTTCCTCTGTTATCTGTCATCAACATTCAGAAAGGTATTACGTTTGCAATGGTCAAGTTTATTAGTATGATATTCTGGTACTTGACTTCAGGACACATTTTCCTGAGTTGTTCTATTAACCAGGTGATTCTATGTACAGTATAAACTTGTGAAGCAAGGAATCACTAAACCTGCTGGCGTTTCGTATGAAATGAAATATCTCTAACTTAATTTATTCTATGATTTTTCTCAACCTCACTGACTCCACTATGCCATAACGACATTCATTACTAGCTTATGTATTTAAATCTTACTTCAAATGGTGGCATAAAAGTCGAAAAATCTGCAACTTTCAACATTGTTTTTCTCCAAGATATTTTCCGTTGGGATCCCAATAAACCTTGCCCATAATATGAATATTTAAACACTACGAACGTCATTGACCAATACGTAATACAACACCATGCAAGTTGATTTGTGTACAGTCTATATGGCAGTTGTACCAGGGAGTTCCATAACAACTCCCTGGTTGTACCAACGCAAAGTC
>JAAAKB020000001.1:1340063-1351936 GCA_010014835.2 Apostichopus leukothele | reverse complement strand
CGGGATTATGTTTTTTGGCTCGCTTGACCTGAGTTTCGTTTTGTCAGTATGGGATGGTTCGGTAGTGCCGTTTGGCCATGACGTTTGGTATCCCGCATGGCGGGTCACGTAAAAAGCACATTAGGCATTTGAATTGCTAAATGCATGCGGGGGAATACAGATGGAGGGACGCGTAGGTCTTTAGACGGGGGTGGCATACTGAGTCTGAATCAAGTTCAACACAATTCAAACATGAAGCAACTCAAACAAATCGGTCAACTTTTAATACATATGAATGACACAGAGACTCAATCTCCATGACTCATTTCAGGGCAATGACTCGACTCGACCTGACAATGACGTTATTACGGTAAGACTCAAGTAATTTACAATACTGTGAGTCATGTAAATTTGATAATTTTCTACTTCTGTGAAAATTTACACTTGATTAAGGACGTGGGGATCAGTAGTACTAAAACTGAACTACTTCCAGTGGACATTATCCTACATGATACAAACAAACATGCCCAAAGGCATTAGTCATCCACACAGCACAGGAACAGGGCAATTACCCTGCTGTAATATGATCCCACTGACTGACATTACATAAGTTTTTGACACACACTGAATAAAGAGGGGCATATAGATGACTACCACTACACTGCCCATCCGTCCACCAATTTCCTACATTATATTCATATCTTAAACATCAAGTAGGTGTGTCTCTCATCAATATGACAATAAGTAGCCTATAATAGGCCTACTTAGATTTACTTATACCAGTCAAAAATAGCTAGTGTGCTTAAGACAGTATTATACCACATTATTAACCTTACATACTTTTAAAAGGTTGACATATTTTATACCTTTTTTTTTTATTTGCTACAGTGTTGTGAAAATTCCTCAACATTGAATAAGCTTTACCATTTTCAATTGCAATATTTCTGGGTCGCATATATATGTGGCCATTTGCTGAATTGGAGTGTGCGGCCCATCTTCACTACAATTTCCTGGTTAAGTATGACTCCAAGGTGCTATTTGGGACTACTTACATCTAATCAGTATAGCATCAGACTATCAGACTTAACATCTGCTAAGTTGATACCACATTAGTATGACGGTAGGTTTATTTCAAGAAATAGATTCAAAACTTACTACCGAGGTTTTTACTTCCTACAGGAACACAACATGTGTAAGGTTACCATGAATCACTTAAGACAGTTAAGCAGTATATCATCATGATGCAATATGACAATTACCATTTTTATGTATTCCTTATAAGAATCTTATGCGCACTGGGAAGGGCCTTTGGGTATTAAGCGGTTTGCCGCTGCCGATATGCCGCTGATATACCGCCGGTGGCCCGGCGTCGGCTTGCTGGCTGGGTCACATGTTTTTGGACCAGTTCAACATCAGTCAAGAAGTGTGCTCTGAGGGCCTTTGAGTATGCTGCACCTTTCATGTGATGTCATTTATTTGAGCGAAGGGAATTCAGTTTTGCTAAATTTAAAACACTTGATGTCATTGACTATGTGTGAAGCTGCTGTTTTGATGATGGCTGTTTTCTTTTCCTGTTCATTGTCAGCTTGCATCTCATGGTGGTCTCGGAGGATGCTTGCTGTACAATTTCTAAAGCAGACAACATCCTTGCGACGTTCTTCATTAGTAATGAATATGGTTTCACCATAGTACCTCTTGAGCAGGGGCGGCGATTTCTTTCAAATATTGGGGGAGGGGGACATTTGCTTGCGTGCAGACGCGTAGCAACTTTCATCCCCAAAATTGTTCGCGCGCTTCCTGATATTTTGTATATTACTATCTAAGCGGAGCGCCACCATTGGTTGGCGCGCAGCGTATGATAAAATTTCTGGTTTTGCTAGCCCCACCCCCCGCCCCCAGATTACCGGGAATGGCACTTCTCGGGCTTGAAAATGACCATGAACCAGATGTACACGTTTGCCTGAGAACCAAGGTTTTTCCCAATAGTTTTTTTTCCATCCATAACCTTCTTCAAGATTGTCACCAGTCACACATCATGTTCGATCGCATCTCCTGTGGATCATTGCTTTTGTAGGTATCACTACGTAACGGCCCACAATACCTGTCAGCCCACTTTTGAAGGTTTTTAGCCCATTATTTGTTCAGAAATTTAATAATAAATTAAATTGAAAACATGCCCATAATGTTGCACAAAATTAATGGAAACCCAAAATTGCACGAGTAGAGGGAAGTATGATGAAGAATGTTGGTCGGGGAATTTTAGAAAATTCAGACACGGTTAATTTATTGGTGTACAAATATTAAAACCTCTCATAATGGCTACTATAAAACTTCGATATCATAAAAATATATCTTCGAGGGGGGACGGTCTCCCCTTGCCCCCCCCCCCTGGCTACGCGCCTGCGGTTAGAAATCTTGTAGGAAACAGGCCAAATGGAAACACATTGAACCTATATCTATGTGGATCATATAAATGATTGTACGTACTTACACTCATACACAAGAGATGTACAGACATTATGATAATAATCATGAGTGACAAAACATGCTATACGACCACAGGTCACAGAAACGACCACGAAGAGTCATTTACCTCATGCAGCATGTGTTGGATGAAGTTTTAGCCACCGCCAAATATGATTTGGATAAATATTCTCACGCATTATTTTCTATTTATAGCCACACAAAATGACTATGCCGCCAAATATTGGGGGATATTAGATACTGTACCCCCACCTAAAATATTGGGGGACATGTCCCCCCCCCCTCCATGATCGCCGCCCATGCTCTTGAGTGATTCTTTGAAATATCTATTATGATACACAGGATGGTCATCACCAACTTAGTTTTCAGTTGTTTATGTAAATGGTTTACTGTATACACTCTCCATTTCTCTGTCGAGCCATCCACAGCGCTGATAGAAAGCATTTTCCTTTAAGCTATCCACAGGCCTGCCACCTTTCTGGAAAAAAATGAGTAACAAATGGCCAACTGTTGAATGGCTTGTTTAACAGTGGTTAATGCTGAATTTTAGGGCATTTTACGACGTACTTTACTGTAATGCTAGTACTTGTTACATGACTGCAAAATATGTATACTGTATCAGTTTTACTAACATTACGTCCTTGTACATTCTGAATTTTGTACAAGTTGCTGTAACATTTATTATGATATAGTGCCTCTTCTGCTACAAGATCTGTCATGCCTTTAAAGCGTCCTTTCACAGCCATTCCGAAACTATCTGCTCTTTCAACTGCGATTCGCAGAAGTGATTGCTTCAGCGTGATAGTTCATGCCCAATGTATGGTCTCCTGTCTGTCAGGATGCCGTTGATCGAAATAGATGTTTTCATTGCATATGAACCATCTGTCACTATACGGAAATCGTGTAGAACCCTGGCCTGAAAAAATAATGTTTACACAAAGTTAGCCACCATTACAGGTGAATCAGCAGTATACTACACAAAAAATGTCTAACAAATATAACATGTGGGGATGTTTCATATCGAAACATTACGCAGTGAGCGAATTAATGTGAATTCAAATAACAAATTCATTTACCTTGATTGTTGCAAACATTTACCAGCTGTGACAATCGGCGTTTTTTTCGTGGTGTGTGCTCTTTTTCCTCAACCTGTTGCTCCCTCTGCATCGTTGATAGACTGTCATATAAATGTTACCTGTCCATTTTGTTTCTAATCGCTCTAATAATGAAGAGTCTCTGATACGTGTACACTGCTTGATTAGATTCTCATAGCCCTTTGTATACAACCTCTGTAGCTTTCCTGCTTCTGAAGAGTTCACTACATATTTCACATCTATCCATTTTATTCATGAACCACTGTACCAAAGATGTAGCTGGATCAGAGGGTATGACATATGAAATGAGCCCTATAATACCATGGTAGTCTGGTTGAAGGGAGCATTTCAAATGAGCTGCTCCAGTCAGTGTAACATTATTAGTAATGTAGAATATGTAGTGAAAATGCTATAAGGTTGTTCGGGTCAGCAGAGAAAGTTTGGAAGATTAAATACATTAATTTAAAGTAAGCAATGGAACATGCTCGTACACATGCAAGTGCTTTTTTAGATGTGTTTAGCTGTATACAATGAAAGAGGAATGTAACAACACTTCCGTGCAATGGTTAGACTGGAGAAGCTGATTTCTAGTATCTAGTACATTTTGATAAATTTAGCAAAGAGTAACCATAACCAATCACCACTTGAGTTCATTTTCATCAGCTGTAAATACTGTCACTTCAACTAGCTTTGTATATAGATGTGCTTGCTACAAACAGTTGAAAGAGTACTGTTCCTGGTCTGCTGAATTATGATATAATTTACAGTTGCATTTAAATGCTAACTATACATGGGGGCTGAAATGCTTTACCCAAATAGCTAAGGTTCTTTCCTCCATTCACGTATAGTAACTGTGCTTATTATCACTAACCACTGTTTAACGTAATCACTAAGTCCCTCACACGTATGTAGTTGTTTTTTCTTCGTTTTGAACCTTCACTCAAGACTGACTTCCAATTGCATTTGGGTACCATCATGCACAACTAATATGATGGCAATCTAAAACTTTGTTACAATGTACAGGTTTGCAGTCTGGCAAGAGTCTGGCATGTACCTGTTAGGGAACTAATCCAGAAAGGCAATGAAAAGGCAAAGGCAATTAGAAAGCAATAACACTGACAGCTTAACAATACAATATGTAAAGTGGGCTATTTGAAAGATGGATGTCACCATAGTTACATTGGTGCACATATATAAAAGTTCAAAATATTATATTAGGAACATGTGGTTGAAAATTTAATGTAACATATATGTTGCAGAGATGAATATCTTGTCCAATGTTAATGTCCAACACTTCATTCAGTCAAGCTAACATGCTATCAAAACAATATTGGAACATTACTGTAACATGCATTATTAAGAACAAAATGTGAATCACTCATTCTACTACTGAAACACAACAATATTGTTGTGTGAAGTTAACCCACTGTAATTGACCCAAATCACTTCATCTTGGCTGCCTTTTAAACTCACTGTCCTGATTCTGGCGACAGGGAATAGCACAACAGCACATATATGTCTCCAACAGAAGTCACTTCAAGAAGTTAGATCCTGGTATATTGGTTGCAGGATCCTAAAGACAGCTGTGCAATAAGGAAAACAGATACATGCATACAATGTAAATGAAGGTAAGCTATTCATAAAAACAGTATATGTATACACCAGAATGCCAAAATACATTGTGGTGTGGATAAAGTAATATGAGTAAATTTTGTATGAATGGGACATACAGTACTTGCTTTAAGTAATACAGCAAGAAGCCAGGAGTACTCCTCGTGACATACAATGACAGCTGTGACATAAAATGACTACTGATAGCCTACTTGTACTCACTGTCATACATGAGCATACTAAATATAAGATCTCTCCAAGCTTCCTCATCTTGAGATATCCAGCTTATAACCTTGTCACATTTTAATCCTGTTGACCCAAAATGACGTTTGACCTCCACCACAACCAATATGGACCTTAGTACTCAATGTGGAACAAGTACATACCTAATTTCAGATCTATCCAAGCTTCTCTACTTGAGATATCATGTTTTCAAAGGTTTTCACTATTTGACCCCTGTTGACCACAAATGACCTTTGACCTCCACCAACAACAATAGCATTCTTGTATTCAATGTGGTACACATACATACCAAATATGAGATTCTTGAGATATCGTGTTTACAAGCTAGGTGCCACACCACACATGCACACACACACGCACACCATCATAAACGCAAAGGATTTCGATTTCATCGAAACCAATTCTTGTGTCAAAATTCTGCAAATACAAGGGAAAATTAATAAGATTATGTCATTGGGCTCATCACCTGAATAAGTAAAGCAGCATGCTGCTTTACTGGTTTTGGTGATTATATTGTTTGATCAAATGTTTTGCCCACTCACTGATTAAGAAATAGTAAATGCTTCTCAAATGGAAGGCTTTGAGAACAAAATCTTCCAATTACCTCCTATGCTATGACAATTGGTCAAAATCCATTGATAATAGCTTATAGATCATACTCTGCCATATCATATAGTTATCTTGTACAAATCTTCAAACATTTGTAGGAGTTTTTATAGTGTTTCTTTCAAAGGTCAGGTACAGATGGTATTGCAAAGGTGGCTAATTCTTCTTGTTACAGTATCAGATAATTATGAGTATCATACCTTCATGCTCACTGGTTTGGGGTGGGTTGTCTTCTTGCTACTCTTCATTTCTTCTGTAAGAAAAAGACATTACTTGAGAGGAAAATGATTCCTTTCAGTGTCCAAAGTAAAACAAAGTGTTTTCATGTCTTGAAATCCTGTAAGATATGCATAATATACTAGTATGTTTGCAAATATCCATTAAAGTACCATCTTACATCATTAGATTTATCATTGGTGATAGTTTCTTTATAAACCCATCAATAAGTAGAAATGTACTGCATTCAATGCTGGACTACACAAAAGACAAGCTGTTTGTAAATGTGTAACACAAAGGATTTCTTGTCATTGGTTGTCAGCAAAGATGCATGTGCCACAGGGTGTAAGAACCAGCGGCATATCCCTCGCCCCCTTACCTTTTTTAAAAAATGTTAAAACTTTCCTTTTGAAAATGAAAAGCCCTCCGTTAGAATTTGTATCTATTCCCTACTGAAAAAAAGTAAAGTAGACAGTTTTCTAATTATCTCGCTGTCTCAGCTGTTGTTTGAAATAATAATCATATTCAGCAGTTATTTTTACGACGCTTAAGCGAACACAAATGTGGGAGAAACCCGCAAGGGCTTATGGATTACAACTTACACGTCGGGTGGCTTCCAATTCAACATTTTAACTCAAATTTGGAATCTTTTCAATTTAGAAAGTCATTTCAGATGGGAAAACCATAGATTGCTCTCGGATTAAAAACCCACCTTACTATGACCAGGCCGGTCATCGAACCCGAACCTCCCGATTGCTAAGCCTCATTGCTTCAAATGCCACCGCCTTAATCCACTCGGCCACAGCACCGGTATGAGTTTACTTTGCATACTGGAATACCCGAATCATCCCATGTTACATCCTCCCCCTACCACATCCAGTTGCATATAAAACTTGCAAATCATTAACATCTAAATTTACACTCCAATCTAAGTACAGCATATAAACTTATATTAATTTTTTCAAAGTTTTGATTGCAGCCAAACCTTTGGTTACTTGCCCATACCCTCTTCTCCTTCTCTATTCCACCTCCAGCTTCCACTACAACATCCTTTATTACATATAAAGACTTTTCTTCATTTACATCCAAATTTACATTCCAAGCGTAAGTAGAACTACATTATTTAGTAAAAGCGAGCAAACTTGTTACTCCGCAGCTAACTGACAATTAAACCTTCCACTTTTTTTCCCCGTCTCTTTGCCTTCCTTTTCCACTCTCGCTACATTTAACGCAAAGATTAAGTTTGCTTCGATCCCGTAACAGGACCAATTGCCACATCTTTTACAAGGTAGCGAATTAAATTTGTCCGGTGAGTGCTTTGGCATAAAATTCAACCTATTACCAATTTGGTTTCGGCACCGAGCCCAGAAATCCACCAGCGCCAAACATTTTGTCACTTATGCAAAAAATAAATCAATAGTCTTAATTTCTCGCTGCAGTTGATTTCTGTTCCCTAGAGTTTGGGACGGTGGAGGCATTTTCGCTCTGAACCTTAAGAGCCACTAATTAAATTGCTGCCTCTTTTTTCTTTCTCCCCGCTTTCCGCGGGATCATTTAATCCTGTGTTTGCTCAGAGATATACCTGTGTGTGTGTGTGTGTATAGTTTGAAGACCAATCCTTCATATTTGTACACCGTTTGTCAATCAGCGAGACTTGTGGACTCTCGATCGTTGACGTCATCCCGAGTAATTTGCGGTACTCATCTCCGACCCTCTCGGCAATGAGAGCCAGAAATTACTTAACCGGAGAGTGCTCCGTTACTGGTATAATTTACGCACGGTGCCATCCGACCCTTGACGCATGTGGGGTATAGTACGAAGACAAACACAGATCAAAAGCACACGACGAGATGAGCAGAGGATGAGTGGCTTGTTTCAAATTTACAAGCCAAAGAAACATACTCCTCTTGATGTTTGGTGAAGTGTCTGGTAATGTTGAATATTGAAACTATATGGGGAGCTCGCGTCGGTATCAGTCAAGCACTTCATCTACAAGACATAATCTGACTGTCGTTGCTATGGACACCATAGCTACAGCACTCTATGGGGAACTGTTGCGCTGTATAATACAATAGAGCATTCACATCAAGCACACATGTAGCAAATCAATTAATGTAATATATTGAAATGATCTTGACAGGATTCCAAAACCCATTTTTAGAAAGTAGGTGCAAGTAATTACAGAATTTGTTACTAGTTCTTTTCTTTCACTCCATCCTCACCCCCCCCCCCCATTCCCCCTTATTCTTCTCTCTGGCTGTGAAGAACATTGCCTAAACAACCATGCAGGGATTCCATTAAAAAATACACTGAATATAATGCAAACAGGAAGAAGTGAATGACAATTGCAAAGGGGAGGTATAAAATATATACAAAAAAATATCTATATCTATGAAAAACTGTCCTTCATTGCCAAAACATTTACACTTTTTTTCATACTGAAATAATAATGTAATTTTGGAAAATGATACGATTGCAATTAGTCATGTTACTTTGTCAATGTTGATCATCTGCCATCTTAAAGGTCATATCAATGAGAGCATAACTGATGACATCGTGATTGTTTAACAAATCTGATTTACTTCTTAATTAAGAGAAAACGGAGAAAAATGCAAATGGAACTAAGTGAGTTGGTCATCACTGAATTAAGTCTTGGAATAATTTTTGAAGTAATGGATTCTTTCTTAATAAATGAGAATATTTCCATATTACATATTAAAGCAATGGCTTCTTATTTGTTGGGGATTGAATCTATAATTGAGTTTTTAATCCATAATTTTATATAAGAAGCTGCTTACAAGTCTAAGTCTTATTCATAATATATTATATATATATGACACACTATAATAGCTAAACCACAACAAAATTGCTTGTGTTTTTTAGTTTGTGATCTCCCTTATGCAAATTAGGTTTATAAGTGCTTGATGTCTCATTGAAGTAACATTTACGATTGCTTAATACTTTGTAACTAAGTAACAGTTTGAACGTCATGTAAGCCTGAACTTACATTACATTACGTAACCATATATTTGCCTAAGTAACTACTGCGACACTTCACATGAACCTTGAATACAATTACAAGTACTTTGCCCATCAAAAGAGCTACATTTAGCAGATTATTAGCTTTGATAACTGGTAACAATAGTCAACAAAACTCTACCATCATTGTACATGTATATATGCAAAGCTAATTGCATATATGCTATGCAAGCATTATTTTGAAGTATGTATTATATACCTGATGTCAACATCAACTTTTAACAAGGCATATCTATAGAAAGTCTTGGTTATATTTAATTTTATTAAAATATGTTTTCCTGGAAAACTTGTTATGATGAGTCACCGATCACTTAAGCACATTCGATCCTAAACGAACGACAATGTCGTAACAAGTAAAACAAATTTATTCAATATTATTCATAGAATTATCTGCACTAATATTAATTATATCTACATAATAAATAGTATGTACTGTCAATTAAATGGCATGTCACTGAAAATCTGCAACATTCAAAGAGCTCCTTGTTCCAATTATTATTTTTGGCTCAACTTAGGAATACCGTAAGAAACATACAGATGTCATATTATCCAACAAAGTCATGATTATAACTTAAAGTGCAAGGGGAGGGGTGGGGGGGAAAGGGTCAAACTGCTTTAAGTTTCAACATTTCCACTGTTGGGAGCTGGCTCTTGAACCTATGGCTTTGGGCAAAAAGGAAGAATTTGGCCAACCGTACCATTTTGAAAGCTATTATTTATTTACGTATATTCATCCATCCAGTTGATTGATGGCTTGATTAGGTCAGCTGGCAAACAGCTGAATTTTGTTACCTATAATTTGCAGCATAAATCATTTCACCATCCTTTCCCTATCCTCGATAAATATTAAACCACAAATTGATACGGAGAAAAAACCCGGCAGAAACCGCCCTAAAACAAAGAGAAAATTTAGTCTAGTTTTCCCTGAATTGGCTATAAATAACAATCTACCTGGTGTACTTGCTTGACAACAAATCATCCAGAGAAGATGGATTACTTACAGTAAAGGCTTTCTTTTCTTTTCTTTCCTTTCTTTTCTGCCCTAGAGTCACTCATGCAAAGACATACTGTATAACTACCATACTTGACTGGCTTCTATCAATATTAATGCAACAGAAACATATTTCTTAAACAGCTGTCTAATAAAACATATGCAACAATATGCAACAATTTTAAAGCAGCAAGGTGTGTACGCAATGTTCAGTTTCCCGCCGTACCAAACCCACAAAACTGTTAGTTCCTTTGCAGCAGCTTGTGTCCACAAATAAGTAATATTGTCATAGATAATTAACATAGATAGAAACGTATATTATACTCCAGGGAAAATAGTACATGCACCTGTAATCCCTAGCTTTATCTCAATATAAAAGTCTGGGGTATCGTTGCTATTTGGATCCAATAATTTAGCCAATGCAATGAACTTATTAATGATATATAGAACGCAGTACCATCTTGCTCATTACAGGCCCAGAGCTGAGGTGGAAGGGGGGGGGGGAGGGAGTTGAACATCCCATTTTCAGCCTCACACAAGAAAGTGTGGTCTATTTAATTATATTATATACAAAAAAAATTGAGTTTTAGATTTCAAAAATAGAGCCAAAAGTTGGGTAATTGCATCAAAAAAATATGTTACTTCCCTGGGCAAAAGTCCTCCTTTTTACTATAAGAATTTTGAAGTCTAATATGGTTTATTTTCATATTGAGCTTTGTGTTCATTTTCTGAGGAACTAACCTTTAAGGGGTCTATGTAATACACTAGATATATGATCATATGAAAATTAATTTGCTGCCTTCGGCCATCCTTGAAGTTTGCTAGACATTTGTCCAACAATGTATCAACCATGCATCAATGACTAAATCCATCTTGCAATCTCTCAGTTTGCCTTCAAGACCTTCCCCACAATGGATGCTACTTAAGTTAAGTTACCTGTCTCTGGACGAAAGTCCTGCTTTTTACTATAAGAATTTTAAAGTCTTATACCACATATTTTCCCATTGAGCTTTGTGTTGATTCTCTGTGGACCTAACCTTTAAGGGGTCAATGTATTAGACTAGATAGTCCAGTCACTTTAACTGATGAACCCTAAATTTTTAAAGGGTCATTTCTCAATACAAAAGGAGTTTACTACAATCTGGAGTGACGGCAGTTGTTTTTAACGGTCTACATCATATGAAAATAAATTTGCTGCCTTAATTCAGCCATCCTTCAAGTTTGCTAGAGGTCTGTCCAACAATGTATCAACCAATGCATTGATGACTAATCCATCTGGCAGTCTCTCAGTTTGCCTTCAAGGCCTTCCCCACAATGGATGCTACTTTTAGAAAACTGTCAAAGAGATTTGCTTAATAAACAGATCTGCATGGCAGAAACATATCAACTATAACTCTGAAGCTTAGAGCGGAGTTCTTTAATCCCCTCTTCTTTTTCCTCTGAAACGCAAATTGATAGCGACAACGTAGAGAGTGGGGGGGGGGGGGAAATGGAGAACTTAAGGAACAAAGGGGGGGCCCTGTCCATTAGGGCAAACAAAATATCCCCAAAAGAGCAAAAGTACAATCACTTGTGGTAACGTGCCGTGTACGAGGATGGGTGAGTAAAAA
>JAAAKB020000001.1:1315812-1329428 GCA_010014835.2 Apostichopus leukothele | reverse complement strand
TATGAAGTCACTAACCACGAGGGAAGCAAAATCGGCGACCCTGGCAGCCTAATTTGATGAAATTACATTGTGAAAGACGTTTAGAGGGTGTCTTTATTTTAATATTTCGTAGTTAAAGAACAAACCTAATACATCAGTTGATATTTTCAACTTCCACATGTTTTTGAATCATGATATTTTCACCTTCCATATGTTTTTGAATAATCGGTATGACATAACTGGTATTCCACGTAATTTTTACCGATTCCGATTATGTTCCGATTATGCAATAATCGGGCCGATTCCGATTCCGATTAGGTTAATCGTTTGAACACTAGTCTCACTACCTGAAGTGCCTCCGCAGATACGAATTCAAAATGGAACTGCCATTTTGAGAATGATGCCAGCCTAGGCCTATAATTGGTGAAGGCAGTAGACTGTGTCTATCTCGGTGTGGCTCCACGGATATGAAGTCAATATGGGGAGCCATCTGAGAATGATTCAGTGTACAATGTGTATGCAACTTATTGACCTCCTATTGGCTTTTGCATTCAAAGTCAAAGTGGGGATCGTTTTGAAAACGACACTAGCCTGGGACAATATTTAGTGAAGGTAGTAGACCTCAAAGCTGGCTACATTTACTAATTTCTACACTTATTGCAAAATTTGATTGAACTTCCATATGACGTCTTGGCTATGCTCATGCAATCTCTAAAATTTTCATTAGAGCATATTACTAGTGGCCATGGTAGTCTACTTCTAATGAACATGTGGAAATGGCCCGCTATGCTTACATATTTAAGCGCACTTAATTACTAACAATTATGATCATGCAATCTCTAAAATTTTCAGTAGAGCATATTACTGTACTAGTGGCCATAGTAGTCTACTTCTATTGAACATGTGGAAATGGCCTGCTATGCTTACATATTTAAGCGCACTTAATAACTACCAATTATGATACCTGGTCAATGGTACCAGGACCTCTTGGAGCTGATATGATGAAAGTCAAATCATAATTCATGATTGTTTGCTCTTTTGAAAAAACATTCTCACTGAGCATTCAACTGCCAAGGTGGTATGGCTTTACTGTGATATACACTAGCAATGATAGGATCGTATTCAGTTGGTTAATATAAAGAAGTGACAAAACCATTTTTGTGTCAGAAAAACGGTGGCCAAATTGTTTGCGGTAAAAAAGTTGCAATCATCATATTAGTGATTTTGTAACATGTTTTACATTGTTCATCACTTTCTGTTGGTTGAATAAGCTCAAATTTCATACTGCGCAGAAACATGATTTTCAAAGTTTACGTAACAATATGTTTATGCCACACCTAAGTTAGAAAGTATTGACGTTGTGATACCAAATTTAAATTATTCCCAGCATAGCATACTTACCAACAGTATAAATATTTCACTGAAATTTCTTGATTTTTTTGTAACACTATAGGCATCGAAGAAGGAGCAGCTCGCCCTCGATTTACTGATGCCAAAGTGTGCCGAGCATTCTTGCTAAACTGTTGTCCACATGATATACTAGCAAGCACAGTAAGTATCAACCTCCAACATTATTTCAGAGCAGTTTTCCTGGGCATAGTCACATCGCTTTGTTTAGGGGGCACTCATTCATGCAACTGCAGAGCTTTGGTGGCTTCTACTAAACAATTACATCATAACAGGGTTTGAACAAGAGAAATTGGATGCAATGTCCTGATTCTGTTTTAGGTTGACTGGATATCTACTGTACGACATAGGAAATGGAGTGAAACTACTGTAGTTCCACACTTTCATTTGCCACTATCTATTTGACACTATGACATCATAAATGATATCATAACAACCTACAGTAATTTATTTCTTGGTTGTACAGTGCTTTTTACATGGAGTGGATATATAGAGGATGGTAAGGTTTCCATTTGTGAAGAATTAATTGGTGACAAGAAAATGTGTTACTTACTGTAATGTAGGCACTATAATGTGTTTTAAGTACAGTACCTCATGTGAGGACAATAATAGCATACAGATCATATCATTTCTTCCTACTATCAAAATAACTTGACAAAGATGTATTGAACACTTCAAAATGAAAAGAAACACTGTCCCACTGGATCTACATCTCCAATGTATAATGTAACTTGTTACAAAATAACCTGCTTTACATGTAATAAAGACAACAGTGATACTGGATTGTTTGTTTTTCAGCCTGTAATTAGTGTATTTACAGGTAACCTGTTTCAAGGAACTTCTGTCGGTAACTCATACTGTAGCCTTTCCTGTTTGCAGTTACAGTATGCTCTGGCTCCTAGAACAACATTGTAGGCCAACAAAATGAAGCAAACACAAAATCTGAAATGTTTAACCTGTTTCTGTTTTCTTCTTCTTGTGTAGAGGGCAGATTTGGGTGATTGTACAAAGTTCCACGATCCAGCACTCCGAGCTGACTATGAGATGGCTTCGAAATTGAGGGAACATGGATATGAGGATGATGTGAGTATACATGCAATTTTAATGGAATTTTTAATTTTACTGCAGAAAGGTTGCTATGTTGCACATTATATGAGAGGTCCTTTGATATTTTGAGTAATAAACACAAGGAATGATTTGAAGACACTGTTGGATCTGATGTTTTGTGTTCAACACAAATCATTTTGAGATGCCTTTGAATGATAGCTTCTATAGAATATCTATGTGTTTGGAATGTTAAAACCTCCAATTTGTCACTAAGGAGATGAAAACCATAAAACTTCCTTTCACAAAGTTTATCATTGGATTGGGAAATAAGTCATTCAGTGTCAGAATTATCCCACATGGGTCAAGGATATAACTTACATCATCAGCGCATGTTAAATCCACTGTGCAGGTCATTAAGGCAGTTGCTATTCATAAAGTTTCATGGGTATAATTCCATTGTTTTCTGTGAATGTTGAAGGTCATTTGTTGTCAACAGAATCAGAATGAGTGCGAGACATTCACAGAAAACAATGGAATTATTGTAAAAACTTAAACAACTCTACTTATCAAGACCGAAGCTCATCCAATAGATTGGATTCTTTGTATTTACTAATGTGGCTCGACATGCCCAGTGTAAAATTCATCTTACCAGCAGTGTCATATGAAGTATGACCATATGGAATGTGGCAAGGAATTACTAAGCCATTTGGCTTTCTGGTTGGTATTTACTTCAACATATGCTTGAATGTGTAGACACCCTAGAATGAAGGGTAATTAACTCACAAAGGCTAGTCATTTCTAGAAGAGCTTTGTGCTGGCCTTTGGTTGTAATGCACAAGTTTGGAATGTGCGCAAGGTGTTTTTAACAGAATCTACCTATCTTTGTTATATTCCAGTCTCTTGCCCAACTTAATGCTTTCCTTGCTGACATAGACAGAAGGACAGAGGTCTCAAAGAAGCGACTAGCTGAGACCCAGGAAAGTCTGAGTGCCGAAGTGAATGCTAAGGTAAATTCATTTTTGATGTGAACTTTTCATTCATAAACTGTGTCATGACATAGCAAACAAGCTCATTGTGCAGGATACATAACACACCCAAAAAACAGCACTGTAAGTAGCAATACTGCCATCATGATACTCTTTGCTTTAGATGTCTGGTAGAAACAGTTACCTACACCATAACAATAACGTGTATTAGGTGTGAACATGTTCAACACAGGACAAGGTTAGATAAGGGGGGGGGGGGGGAATAGATGAATAAGACAAATAGCATAATATACATAGATTCCATATATAGTCTTTTGAAATGACAAGGCCAAAGGGGCTTTAATTACCGAGTTTATATAGTGTTAGATTGTTTATACATTTCTGTGTGAAATAACACACATGGCCTGAGTGAGCCCTAGATAGTTGAGTAGTCTTACATATTATTATTATTATTGTCACTTTGTGTTATCCTTTTATATTTCTATGCTTGCTTCATTCATTTCTTAAGTAAACATTAATTACTGAACAATGTGCCTGAGAGTGAACCATTTATTGTCAAATAAATATTGTGAAAACTTAATAGTTCTTGTATTAATTTTAATCTATTTTCAAGTAAAACTTTACTCAGGGTTTTCTCCAATTGTGGTGCTTGCTGATTATATGGAATACTGTATTTGGATATCAAGATTGCCTACTTTACCAGCACTCAAATTTACTTGCTCTAATGTTTTATCAGCGGGAACTAAAATTTGTTTCCCAAGCACAATTTGTTTTTGTTTTTGTTTCTGGACTAAAAGGGAATAAAAATTAATTTGTAGGCAACAACTAATACATCAACCTGCTACCATTTCAGATTAGAATTGTTCTGAATTGATCATTGATAAATAAATTTGCAGCTTTGGAGGACACAAGAAAGTATTTAGGTCTAATAAAACAAAGAAAGGAAAATACAGAAAGAAAGGAGAAAGACAAGCAGACTTTGCTAATGAGTTGTGTTTGGAACTAGTAAAACAATAGATTTTATTTCTGCTTATATACAACTTCCTTTAGATCATCAGTTAAGAAAGTTGCCTGGAAGTAAATTCAGCATTAGGGTGTGTATTTGTTCCTGGAAGTAAATTCAGCATAGGGCGTGTATTTGTTCCTGGAAGTAAATTCAGCATAGGGCGTGTATATGTCCCTGTTATTATTATCATTATCATTGATTTTCCACCCTTTGAATAGTTCTCTTATGACAGCTTCAGCAATCTGAATGTGTTAAAACCCACTTCCTGTTGTGGTCAACAGAATAAGTCCCTTGTTTTAATTGAGGGAGATCCATCATCCATTGTGGTACATTAAAGCTGGAAAGCTCTTCAAGCAAAACCAGATCAGTTGCTTTTTTGGCTTCAACTTGGCTGTAGTAATTGTGCAGGTCAAGTTACTTTGTGTGGCTGACAAAAGAATAGGTGATCAGTTTCAATGTTTACTATGAGCAAACTGTCCATGTGTATTATTTAGGTGCAACTGTCAGTACAAGGTAAGGTGTACTGTGGTTGCAGGTTGAGTGCTGTTCAGCCTATTTGATTGTGTTCATCATTCTTTTCCTGGACAGATTGTCAGCCTCTTGACGCCTACATGATTGCTGCGAATGTCTTACATATTATAAGGAGTTTGTAAGTTGCATTGAGAATAATAGGAACAGTACTACATGATAACTATATAATGTCTCATGATGTTAAAGGTGCCCTGTATTATTTAACTACCCTTCTTCGTACTGAGGCTACACTCAAAAACGTTAATAATGCATTTGGAAACAATTTAGGCGATTTATAATGCCATCCATGTAGTACACAGAGTACGACTACATTCAATCAGAATGAGTCAAATTGAAAGAGAAGAGGTGTGTTTTAGCAATTTCCAAGAATTTAAACAATTGTGGTGTCCTTTATTTAGCAGGAGGGGAGGAGGAAATTGGTTTGTGTCTTCAGACATCCTTTATTTACTTAAAAACGGAATAATACATTACTTTACAACAATGAAAAGTGATTTAAAATTCTCAATTCCAAACAGTTTGAGATTCTCGAAAAACTTTCGACCCCCAAATGGAAGGCTTTTCACCAATTAAAAAAAAAAGTTTGAAGAAAATGAAATTGAATTTTTTCTGTTTGATCTTCTCAATATAAGTGTCTTCACCACACTGGGCACCCTCTCCTTCCCCCACAAGGAGGTAATGGTTCAGTAGAGGGCCCTACATGAGTCGAATGTAAGTATGGCCACTTCTATCTTACCAGTCTCACCAACCTAACACACCTTGACTGATCTCTTTCACTGGAAAATGAAAAGGGCTCCTCCCATGCTACTAATGGTTAATTTGAATATCAAAGTAAAGAAACCTCAGTGTATTTACTGCACTGATTGCGAAAATGCTGTCATTTTTACAATTTGCCTGTACATTTGTTCTGTACTGCCTTCTTGTTGTGAAAAAAAAAAAAAAATCAAAATTTTCAGATGAAAGATAAAAAAAAGAATTTCTTTGAGAGTTTACAAAGTGACTTGTGCATATCCCATAACACTGTGAGAGAGATCAGTGGTTGGTTGTGTTTAGGTCCTGATCATTCCTGTTTTGATGTGACACTCCCAGTATTGCGCTGCAGGTAGTTGACATCGCCAGCCCACCATTCCTTACCTCTTGCATGTCCATCTTGCAATGGTAGGTGACTCACACAGGGTTGATACTTAGCAGTTGGTTTGTCTGTTCTCCCTCCAGGCTGAAAAGGTCCACGAATTTGCGGAGCACATCGGTAAGAAGCTGGCTGAGGCGGAAAAACTCGGTAACGATGGCTTTGTTGAGGAGTCGATGAAAAAGATGGCAGAAGTAGAGGATCTCAAGAAGGAGAAAATATCAGCAGAGGTAACTTACAAAATTGCTTCACTTTGAGATTGCTAGTGGATATAGATCTGGGGGCAAGTTGATTATATGTTGCATCACTTTTCATAGTGAAACGACAAATTGGAACAGAAACTTTGAAACAAATCGATCGTTGAGTTCTTATTGAAAAACATGCCTAGAAAATAAGTCAGCTTTAGGGCAAGGCGTTTGGTCTTGGTGTTTTCCTAAGTTTAAAGGGTCAAGGCCATTTACACAGTCACCAAGGCCGAAAACATTTTTATGTGGTAGGGCACCAATGCCAAAAACATTGGAAGTATTAGTGAAATTTATGCTTGACAATTATTACTGAGAAGTAATGTGATTGCAACTTAAAGGAATAACGAAGGCAGGGATCAAAGACAATTTATATTCTTCAGTAACCTAAAAACTCTCTTATTCGAATTTTATGTTAACCGCTTTTCTGTCTGACTGAATACGCTCGCTATCAAAATTGGCTCCTTAGGCCTCACCACAATGCACAGTAAGCCGCCATTGATTACGTAATACCGGGAAATTCCATATTTTTCATTCAGCAAACATTACTTACTTGTTATGGAGAAAGTTTGTTAGTATCTGAAATTAATGTCTAGATAGTTATTATTTATCACAAACCCAAAAGAAGCACTGATTTATAAAACCTGATTGGTTCAAAACTCATTTGTGTTCAGTGCTGATTGAGGTGTGTTGAGGTCGTAGCTAGCAACAGAACTAGTGGCGAGATTTTCTCGTGGATACCCATTGGCTAATTTCGGTCGGTTCCCAAGGACTTGTGCATTACACATTGAACATAAACCTCAAGATCACTATGGTGATATGTATGCCTAAATTACTGTAACTTATCCTTTTTGCGTTTTGCTGTGCACTCTATCTTGTGTTTCAGAGGCTTGTGGCTATTTAGTTTGTCAACTTGAATGTTTGTGGAAACATTTTCAATCACGCCTGATTAAATGGTGATGTCTGTTGTGTGATAATGGAACAATCACTTGTTGCTTGATTCTTTAATGTGTCTCATATTTATGTGCAACTCTAGTCAGGATTGTAAGCTAAAATTTGATGTGGCCGGACTTTACTATGCTGAGTTTGTTAGTTGCTTAGAGTAATAGGGCATGTTTATTGCAACAAAGCAAGTGAGCATCTAATATGAGAAGATTACATAGGCTACAGCACAGTATACACATACCATGGCAACCAATGCATTTGATCAAATCTTCTTACAAGGTTTTCAGAATTAGACCTCTGTTGGCCTCAAATGACGTTTGACTTCCACACAAAAGTATAGGATACTTGTACCCACTAAGGTGGATCCACATACTAAGTAGGGTTATAGTGTATATGTTAACTGCCTACACACATTACAGTCTAGTGTACTACTCATGATACTTTTTTGCATTTACAACCAAAGTGGCCATTATAGTATGTACTTGTGCCAATTGAATTGCTGTGTTTAAATGGCAAATTCATGTTTGGAACACATCACGGAAGAGTTGTTCTCAACAAGTTAGGTGACAGATCTTATTGGCCCTTTTAACGGAAACATGATTTCTGTCAAAATTAAACGGTACATTCATTCGTTTAACAGGGACAACCCTACTTAGTATGTGGATTCGCCTTAGTGGGTACAAGTATCCTATACTTTTGTCAAATGTCATTGGAGGCCAACAGAAAACCTTGTAAATTCAGTATTTCCAAAGTTTGGATGAACTTCTTTTTTGGCATGTAGATCTACCATAGTAAGTACAAAAGCCATATTGTTGTCTGTGGAGGTTATTTGAGATAAGCAGAGGTCAAAGTCTGAAAATCTTGTATATATACCTGATGGCTCCAAAGGTACCTTGGCTGAACTTTATATGTGGTATCTTGGTCTACTTTAGTGAGTACTTGAATATCACTTGAGTTTAACAATATTAGCTCCAAAGTTTTAACTTCACACTTGGTATGTGGATCCAGTTTATTACTACTGTATGTATAAGAATTGTCTGTGCAGAGTGTAGTAAATGTTCTCATATACTGTAAATGTGGCAAGGAATTACTAAGCTTGGCTTTCTGGTTCTTATTGGACCAATGCAGTGAATCGGGTGTCTTGATTGACAAAGATAGATTGCCAAGGGCAGTCCCTGATCATGTCAGAATATGACCTAAATTGAAGGCAGCCTCGTTCATACCGTGCCCTACATATTGAGTGGCAGCCTGAATAGAAACTCTCATATGTACTTTGAAGAAGCACTCATTGAAAGTTTAACCCAAGGCTAGTCTTATCAACATATCACTTTCGTGCAGGAATTGGCAATTGTTACATGTCTCAGAAATGAACTTTTAATGTTTCCTAGGGTTGAATGCAATTAAGAGAGAATGTTTCTTTTTAAGAACCCTTCAAAACCCATGCCTCAATAATGGAGAAAGGTGTGGTCAATGACCCTCTTTTCAAATGATATTAGTCATCAGTGGGAACCTATTTAACAAAGTTTTAAGTTACTGTACTGTACGTAGAATACTAATGGGAGCGGTGTTTTCAAGAGGTTTTCCCCATGTACAGTGTTTGGCATATAGGGGTACTGCTACTGAAGCAGTTTTGAATTTGTTAATGATTTGCAAACCTCAGGTAAAGAAAGTGTAAATGCAGACGTTACCCAACTGGTGTTTCTAGAAAGAATTGTTAGTAGGGTTAGAGTAAACTTGAATGTTACTAAGGAGGAGAAAGTTATAGTGGTTGGTTATACTGTAATAGGAGGGTAGTGGGATGTTCAGTTGCTGAGAAAAAGCACCTCAAAAATCAACAAAATGTCACTTGGTCTGTAAATTGCAAAATTTCAAACGGTCATAATCCAGACAATTTTTGAGGCAATGCAGCTGATATTTTCACAGTATGCTTAATTCATGGTGCTCTTATCACGTAAGGAAAGCAACATATGATGATTTGGAATGACCCATTTGCCATTGAACTCCAATTATCCATAGCTAAGCATGTATGTTATGTTTCCTTTTCAGTTGAAAGGTCACATGATCTCCTTAAAATATGATTAAATCAATTGACACCTGTGATTAAGCATATTGTATTTACATCAGCTTCACTGATGCAATGTTAATTCATAGAAACCTGGTCAAGATATCCACCCCCCTACTTGGCTAACCCTCAAAACATAAAAGATCCTGAGATGAATATTAGAGTCACTTCATGCCAGAAGAGGATGTGATAAACTGAATGTTTATAATTAAGCTAATCTTGTGTCTGGCTTCAACTGTTTGTTTTGGTAACTATGTTTAATGCAGTGAGTACACAATCTTGTCTGGCTGTAAGCTGGATATTCTGTCCATTACGTTTGCTTACTGTTTAAAATTTGAATCCAGTATTCATCAACTTAATTGAAAGAGGATCTATTTTGCCTTGGAAATTTGTGTAAAATACTAAAAGTCATGCTCATGCCATAATACACCGTTTGCCCATGGTATACTGTATATAGTGGTCATATAATGTTTTCTACAGTCACATTTGACAAATCTAATCTGATTTCACCTACATTTCTATTATATAAGTCAATATTAGAAGAACATGACATAATATGGTTGATGCATTGAATAGAATGCTACAACCATATATTTACAATACAGTACAATACAGTAGTATTCCTGCTGTGAAGTAAGTGGAAGGAATTGAATTTCATGCTACCATTGATAAATTAGTCTTGCAGGTATACTCGAAGCATTAAACTAATGTGTGTATCTAGAGCTCTCTTCTCATTGCAGCAGCACTGATCTGATTACAGTATTTGGTAAAATCAGTGATTTGCTCAGTTTGCAACCAATATTTTTTGATGATTGTTTGGCCTTTACAGTAGTCTTTTACATGTATGTTGTTCACTGTCAGAATATTTTCCTTAACTCATTTAAAGAAAAAGCCCTCATATCAGTGCTTAACTCTAGTTTAAAATTATTTAAAAGTATTGCCTAGATATATAGCATTCAGCTTGTGAAAATCAGCTCGCACATGAAATGGCTACATGTGCAGATCATAATGTTGATAGGACATTTACTCAGGTTTCAAAAACGTTAATAATGCTGACAATTAATGTCTCTATGGGAAATTGGATGAAGAAAATTCAGCAATGACACTCCCCTTAATGCCATCAGCTACACTTGGAACAACTAGATACAACATCTGGACAGTTTACAAATCTACAATTTAAAATGATGGCAAAAATCCCAAACAGTCATTTTTCTCCATTACTTGATATTGATGACGTGCAGTTGCATCAAAAGCTATTATATATATAAACTATACATAAATATAGAGAGACTCAGAGAGATAGATAGATATAGATATATATTGTATGTATATATCATAGTATAAAACTAACAACTGGATCTATTACAGGTCATACACAAAATATTTACTTGTGTAATCTCATTCCCTCTGTCTTCCATTAGCATATCACAAACAGGTTAATATTATTCTGAACAGTGTCTGCTTACCTGTCAGGTCAAGTTGTGAGTTAATCATAAGAAACAGTAAACAACCACCGGCCTCAGCTATAATGGCAGTAGGCTATTGATCAATCATTTTAAAAGAACACAAACAGTTGGCAAGTAGCCTGGTTACTGGAACTTTATTTCTCGCCCGATAGTGTCGAAGACTCATTCAGTACACAAACTTGTTGAAATGACACATTACTGACACATTACTGAATATTAATGACATGTTAGGATGAATAAAAAAATGATGACGAAACAAATTTACCATCAAAAATAAAAACATAAAACCGTGTTTGAACCGTGCGATAAAACCGTGTTTGAATACAGATTAATTTCTTCCTTAATTTTCAGTGAAATTTCTTATAAATTACATATGTTTTAAAGAAATTGTTAAGCTGTCATATATGTAGTGCATCTGTGATTAAGCGGTCTTTGTGCAACACAAGATAGGTTTGATCAGCAGACTCTTTGTTGTTTACATTGCGCTGTCCAGCTCCAATTCGAAGAATGTTTGCATGTAGGCTACTGTAAAGTTTACAATCGGACAGTTCTACGAAGCCTAAGCTTCCCGGTACTACATTCTGCTCTGACATCGATTACGGCATGTTTCACCTTTCGATGTTCCAAATCATTTTCAAGTAATATTAAAGAAGCTTCCTTTTACTGTAAATTTGATCCGTGAAGTTTATTTCAGTGATTTCAAAGATTATGAACTGTGGTTTGAGTGTGAGAGTTTATTATGTGCAATGCTATGTACGTTCTAACTGGGCATGGTAGGCTGTATACGTACGTTCGCAAAGTGTACTTAATATATAACAGGCAATCACCTGTGCATGTACATGAGAGAGTTTATTTGCTGCAGAAATGGGAGTGCTAACTTCCACTCTCTCTTTGGCCTATTTGCCCGCATTACGTCATTCACCAAATTGATGCATTTGAACAAACGGTGCTTTTGGTGAGAAACTGGGGAATTTTGAAAACCAGATTTCTACAAGAAGTAAACGTCGAATGGGGACAATTTTCACATGGTTAGAAAGAGAAAAATAAGAACTATGAGGACAATCGTTTCAATATCTTCCACCAGACAATTCCTTTTAATTAATTCACAGCAGATTATCCCAATGAAATAAAACAACTACACAGCTGTTTTTCCCGGTTATACTTGATATAACATGTCAGTGAACTAATGAATGGGAAGAAACACATTAAGAACATCTCTTCATTCAAAACTCACGGGTGCTTGAATCCAAAACGTTTAAAAAATGTAATTTCGCCAATTAATGTTAAACCTTGTAATGGAAAAGTGGCTTTCAGATATGCTTTCTTTCTATTTCTAAGTAGCTCCATCCTGACAAAAATCCTGACAAACCAAATCAGCACGACAAATTTGTCGAAGTCAACAAAGCTTATGAAGTCCTCAGCAAACCTCTCGCACGAAGAGATTACGACGAGACCTTGATCACGGGAAGACCAGTCGCAACCAACACCAGAGTTTACAGAAATGACAATAGAGACCCTTTTGGTGCTTCAACAGGAGGAACAGGATGGTAAGGTTTTATATTAACCAATGGTCATCATGAAAGCTCATTCTGAACTGAATTTGCTTCAAATAAGCCTTATAAATTATCTGCTACTTTAAGCCCATCAAAATGGCACCAAGAATGATGAAATTAGGCTACACAAAAAAACAGAGGAACATTGTTTAAAAGTTACACCCAACTCAAAACGCAGCTTTCAAAAATGATCTGTTATGCACCCAACTTTTTACGATCCGAAAGTTGCTTAGAACAGGAATCAGAGTTTCATACAATGTCAAGAGACATGCTGAAGAAGCTTATAATGTTGACACTAACTCAGAGGAATATATTCTGTATCCTAGTGAATCAGAGTTACATGCAAATGTCAAGAAACTTGCTGAAGAAGCTTACAATGATGGCAGTAACACAGAGGAATATATTCTGTATTCCAGTGAATCAGAGTTTTATGCAAATGTCAAGAAACTTGCTAAAGAAGCTTACAATGATGGCAGTAACACAGAGGAAGATATTCTGTATTCCAGTGAATCAGATTTTTTTTTAAATATATGAAAAATCTGTCCTCAAAACATTTTTACTCTCCCCCCCCCCCCATACCACCCTAACCTTTTCTGTGGTACAGAAAAGGTCTATAACGAAGGAAAGCTTTCAATTTTTATTGTTTGTTGGCTATTGTCTTCACAGGTACAACGATTTTACGTATGCTTCTACCGAGAGTCCTGAGGGCGCTCGCAACTATTATGGAATCAAAGGTGTCAACCGGGTTGGCAATACATTAATAATGTATGGATGTATAGCATTTCTCTTTGCAACTGGTGTTGTTCTCTTTACAATTTTCAAGTGAGTTACTGCAGCATAGGAATGCTTTCTTGTTTGAAATTACATTGTGGGAATGTAACCACATTGTCTACTGATGAATGTTGTTTTGTAACAGCATCTCATTGAGTTTTAATGTGGCTTTGACTTTAGATAACTATGTGGGCAGTGCATGCCAGTGTATGTTACATTACGTGATTCATAGTAGTGATACTGTATTGGCCACAATACATGAACTCAAGTGAACAACAGACGCTAAAATCATGTGCAGTCGTTTTCTCAAAACAAAACTACTAAAAAAAGAGTTCTATAGACAAACTACACCAGCAAACTGTATTGGAAAATTATAAGTAAAAGCTGCAAGGGCATAGATTTTGATGGCTAGTACCAGTAGCTCAGCAACCTTGTTGGTAGGGATACTTAGATATGTTGTGTCAAGGGAGGAGTCCCATTCCCCCCCCCCCCTCT
>JAAAKB020000001.1:1305225-1315712 GCA_010014835.2 Apostichopus leukothele | reverse complement strand
TTATACTGAAATTCATATGGTTTATCTACATGATGTATTATTATGTTTCTTGTTAACTATAAACAATACTGGAATGTATGCAGCTCATCTAGAGCATGTACTTAATGTGTTTGTTGTTAACTACACTATAGATTAAATTTATACTGAAATTCATATGGTTTATCTACATGATGTATTATTATGTTTCTTGTTAACTATAAACAATACTGGAATGTTTGCAGCTCATCTAGAGCATGTACTTATTGTGTTTGTTACACTAGATTAAATTTATACTTGAAATTCATATGGTTTATCTACATGATGTATTACTATGTGTTTTTTTTTTCTATAAACAATACTGGAATCTATGCAGCTCATCTAGAGCATGTACTAAGTGTGTTTGTTGTTAACTAAACAACAACTGGTTAAGCCTGTTGCTGTTCTAAAAAGCAACAGTTTGACTTGACTTTTAAAAATAATATCAATGCTCTTTCAGTACTAGCATCCCGTAACAATACTGGTTATTAGCTCGACTATTCAAGTTTCATTTAGGAAAATGCAATTAGAGTAAAATAATAAAAAGAAGGAATTTTTAACTTGTTTCTTATCATGTGATAAAAATTGTTATGAAAGTGCATGGGCGACACATGGTTGAGGATCGACGCACTTGAATCCATTAAATAATCGCTCATCAAATTTCATCTGGTGAAAACATCAAGTTACAATTATTTCTATATTATCTTAAGGAACTTTTGATTAATTGCATGTCTTTATAAATGCCGTGAATCGACTTTAAAATTGGCAATTTCAACAGCTTAGAGGTATTCGGGTCGTGTTCCCATGGTGCATTTCGGTGTCGAGGTCACAAGAACCAAAAGATTGCATGATTCCGACGCAACTAAAGATTAACATGTACATCACAGTGCAAATTAAACGTCAGGAATTGCACAATGAATTGGAACTTAAAGCTAGCGAATGGTTTCAGCGCAGATGTATTCGGGTCGTGTTCCCATGGTGCATTTCGGTGTCAAGGTCACAAGAACCAAACATTGCATGATTCCGAAGCAACTAAAGATTAACATGTACATCACATGTAGTGCAAAGTAAACGCCAGGAATTGCATAATGAATTGGAACTTAAAGCTAGCGAATGGTTTCAGCGCAGAGTAACGCGCAAGGCATACTTGATTCTTTCTTGTTGGGTTGGAGAGCAAGCTGTTGACACAGAGCCCAGCTACGCAGGCAATTAAAGTAGCTGACTGGTATATTAGTATGACCGGTTAATATAGCATACATGTTTGGTTGTTTATTTTCAACAGGCATTTGTTTATAAATTTGTTTTGATTCATTTTGTGTTTGTAGTACGATACGAAGTTATAAAGTCATGCATAACATCAACGTAACTACGAAAAGAGTTTATTACGCAACGTATAGACCTATATTCATCCACCTCTCACAAATGACGAACATAAGATATTGAAAGCCATTACTATCAAATGAATGTATTTTTCATAAAGCGACTTCGCTTTGATGATCCTTTCCAGAATTTCTTCTTTGTAAGAATACATGGCATAAGATGCAGAATAAATAAAATTGTAGAACGGTCAAAGTCGTGATGTAAGATTCAGTCACGAGATTGTGATGTGAGACCAAAGTCTTGGCATCTCATAGAGTCATGAGTGCCAATGCATAGAGGATCACCTGGTGAGATTTAGGAAGTGGCTAAACTGTTTCTTCCGTTGGAAGGTGTACTAGTAGCGTATTAATTAGATGGTTCAGTGTTGTTATCATCAGGTTACCTGTAATCAGCTGAGACATCATGACACAGATAATATTTAATAGACTAATACAATCATATGACAAAATAATTAGGGCAGCACCCGGCACAGTGGGATGTTGTTTATATAGTATAAATTATTCAAGTTTTATGAACTGTTTATAAACTGCATCATATCTTTGCTTACCCAAACCCACCTTTAGACACCATTTGTTTTCTTCTTTACGACACTATTAAACTATATCCAATCAGTTCTGTCACAGCTTAGCACGTATCATGTTTCTATGACATCATGATCGTGGTGTCCAAACGTGTGAGGCCCCGGAAATGTGGGTACACTTTGAATGGTGGCAGCATTTAAGATCGCGAGCAAGGCCGGGAACCAATGATGAGGCCTTTCGGTCTGTATCTTGAACCGCAGCCAAGCGATTACGCAGTCAGTTTATCGGCTTATAGTTTACTTCGTAACTGCTGCAGGCTGATCATGCAGCAGGCAAACTATACTATTTGTCTATTTTTTGATTGACTCGTAGAGCCGGAGCGATCACATGTTCAGCATAGACTAAGTTAAGACAGAGTAACAAATCCGATTAAACCTGGGAGTTGTCAAAAGAATTTAGGACTTCGAAGATGCCTCCTATATGCATGGACACCACATTACACTGTCTTTTAGTTTGAAGTGCTGCATAAGGACTCCTTCAGAATGGAAATCACTGTTTAAAACAAACAACGGTTTGTTTGTGTAACCCTGCATATCATCATAGACTATCTATATATGCCATCACTCATCCATACATAGCAAATAAATTGCCATATTCTCAACAACGGAACAATCAATGAATGTTAGTAGTTAGATCAATGTGCAACTTCTTTTTACAGGTTTTGTATTATACCTTTTAAATCTCAGATTCTGTTATCGCTGTGAGATCGATGGTCCTTAAATGATACTTGAAACTTCTCTACAGCTCAAAAAATGTTAACAAACTGCTTTTTTTTTCGATGCACACACCTGCATCCCGTCCGGGTGCAGGTATCTTTGCCTACAACAGACAATGCTTTTGGATACACCAAATGCGTCCAGAAATTAATTGTGTTAAAACTGTCATAGGAATGAACAGACAACCGGTACCAGTTATGGAAAGGTAAAATTGTAAGAACCAAATACTTTCAGGTATGTTTTGCCCCCAAATACCGTGAATTGAATATATATAACATATTCAATCTGCCGCTCATCGGTACCCCTCCCCAACCACCACCCCTAACTACCCCCCCCCCCCACACACACACATGTTGAAACGCCAACAGACTGCTAACTGCTTACCACTGCATAAATCATGATCGTGACAACAATGTGCTCTCTCGCACACGTTTCAAATGGAATGCGTGTATAGTCCTACCTACCTACGGTGTATCGTTACGCCCTTGTACATTGTCAATGACGTCAACTACCATTTAATTAAATTAAAGATGTTCAATAGAAAAGAGACAATTGATTACGTTTTATCGATCAAAACTTGTGTTAAATAGAAGTGTTCTCCCATACCCCCCCCCCCCCAAAAGAAGAAAAATGCTAAGTTTGTCCAACTAAACATGTTCAGCTTACCTGAAATGCAAAGAGTACGTCGTGTTCCGAAGGATTAATGGTAGGAATGGTGAAAACCAAGAGACCGCTAAGTTACACATGCAGAATATATTTACTTAGTCACTTGCTCGGTTTATTTAAGGAATACGATATCAATACAATCGTTCCAGTTTGCACGTACGCTTAGTACTGACGTGGTTTATAGTACCTTCATGTAATATATAGGGGTCGAACTGATTGACCGAAAGATTGGCGTCACTGTATACTCTATGAACATATACATATGGATTATCATTTTTGAATGGCTAAAACATAATCTTAAGAACCAGTATGAAACAATTCTCTTATAATGCCACTGATGTAAAGGAAGTTATTGTAGACTTATAATAGTAATATGTGCCAGACTGAATTACCTAATGGAAGGTGATATGCTTTATTAGTACAAACTGTAAACTTATCTTTCTTTCTTTGATAGAAATTATTAATCTGTTGACACAAATGATTAGTTTGTTGCTACAAACTCTGAAGTTGTTACTGCAAGTTATTAAGTTGATCACGTGATATAGGTATACTTTATGGCCCGCCGTTTGTGACGCTATAATTCCGATTAAGATTATACGGTACGGTACATAAAAATGATACCGTAGTGTTATAAGTTATATCATGTACAGCTTTTTTGTTTTTTCGTCTTAGGCAGTTATTGATACAATCGTGTATTTATGAAAGATATTTGCAATCGCGATATTTCACTACCGACCACGGAGGATCCCAACGTTAAAACCATGCTAACATCATACATACACATATCATGGAGTTAAAACAGGTCATTGCATATATCTTATATAAAGCCACACTATTGCCACTGCGAAACTGCAATATTTTAAACGTGTTCGTACAGTGAGCATATAGGATAGGACAGGTATCACAACCTAGTCGGATTTTGGTACCTTTTGTTTGTAATAACAAACTAATAATTTGCTATGAATGATCATCACAATTGTATAATTTGTTCTAATATGAGAATAATTTGATTGGCACAAAATGGCTTTCGTATTGAGTTAGTATCAGTCAGTGAAAACTAGCAATGTGATATTTAAATCCGATATTTGTCTAACCCTTTTTGGTAGCGTGTTGTTTAGTTTAAACTGCAGTCTTATGTACACATCGTTGGTATTTTTTTAATCGATATTCGTATGTATAATACCATCAAATTTGAACAACGCAAACCATATTAAAAATAGAAATAAAATATAGAACTTCCATATGACAAGCGCGATGATCAGGCGATACGCCAGTAGAATTGTGTGAGGATCTGTGCTGCCCATACTGTCATACCTAGCACGTATTTTGTTGACCATTAGCTCTTCATGCGGAACATGAGACCGACGTCTCTCAGGCAAGTTGTTCCCTCAAAGGACAAAAAATTTTCAGAGCTATGTTTCTTACCTGAGGTATAGGGGCCCATATATACATGTCAAAACGTTCGTTCTCACACAAGGGATCTTATATGTTTAGTTCGATCAGCCAAAATATTGTTTGGAATTCGGCAAAAACTTATTATTCATTATGAGACATGAGTCACAAGAAGGTACAACTTCCGTCAGACAGAGTACCTCAGATGGGAACACCAGACTATAATTGTTACAACCATTAAATATTCTAGTAATTATTTATCTTTCAAAATTCCCTGAAATTTATGAGTAACTCCATGAGACAACACCTCTTTGATTGTAAGCTGTTTACCAACATTCACTCAACAACGATAACGCCTTTAGTAGGATGAAGTTGATCCTACTCCCCCACCCTCCTACCCCTAACCCTCAATCTTATCAAGGCTTATGATTTGGTATAACCTACAGCTCAAGTTGACGTATAACGAAAGAAGGACTGTTATTGCGTCATGATATCTGATAGCATTACCAATTCGAGAGTGTGACGTATATCTCTTCACATAACATTAATATGTTCATGGAGGGGTTACTTAGAATATTTACAAGACAAACTCCAGCTTTGCATTTATTTTTAGATTATCGAGGAATACTTTGATTGCAACGATTAAACTAATTAGGTCTGGTGGGAGTTGCCTTTTGGCTACTCAAAGGTTAAAATTCCTGCAGTAATGCATTAGAGTTGCAACCAGTGTTTAACTTCAATTTGTTTGACGTCATTTAAAATGCAGTTCATTACATGTATGGACACACTGATATATATTAAAATACTATATTATATTAAAATAATCAGCATGGGATTTCGGAAAATTCTTTATGGACTTGATGACAAAGCACCGAACATGCAACAACAACACCAAAGCTCTAGTTAAGCATGATAAACGTCATTACTCAAACCTTATCGTCTGCTTAGAAAAAAATCAACTTTGAGCATATAGCATTTACGTGACACACTGCAGCAGAACGGATACACAAAGCTTATCGAAGTTAACTTAATCATGATATAAAGGTAAATAAAAACTGTATAACTTTGTATACTCACAGAAGCAAATATAGGATTATATTCTAAATGACGGGGGTAACCTTCATTGATAACTCTGGAAGACCGACAAGGTGACAGCTTCGAAACAAACGTGCCTCAAAGATTTGCCATCGCTTTACTGCAAGAGGTTAGCTTAAACAAAAATTAACAATTCGTACTAAGCGATCGATTACTGTCTTACGGGGGCGCGAGAAACAAAATGATAAATTACTTGAAAGTGATACGAGCCGGCGCATTGTGACTGTCTCACAAGGTGAATTCGACACTGTGTAGAAGAGTATGACCCTTCAACAGACAATTAAAGCTACAGTGATGATCTTTTAATCCCTGCTCAATGGACAGATTTCTGCCTATTCAATACCTAATCGATACCTATGTCCTCATCAGTACCAACCTGTTTGCGTATTATCGTTCACGCTGAAGTTACCATAGAAAGTGTCAGTAGACTATGTGTCCGAGTATGTATTTTGGAATGTTAAAGTATGTTAAAGTATAATAAATAAATGATACTTATAGTGTAGGAGTATAGCAGTGTGAGTCTTGATATAAGTACTAGTACAAGGATCTACGACTAGGAGTACGTGTTTTGTACTAGTACATATACTACCATAGTATGAGTACAAATCCGCGAGTATGAGTACTCGTACAGGTTGCTATGTTTACATACGAGTATGAGTACTCGTATATGTTACTACGTTAACATACGAGTATGAGTATAGGTTACTACGTTAACATACGAGTGTGAGTATAAGTACAGGTTGCAACGCTAAGATACGAGTATATGCGTACTTGCACAGGTTACTACGCTAAGATACGAGTCAGTACTCATACAAGTTACGATACGCTAATATACGAGTATGCGCAATATATAAGTCTGATATCTACGAACAAAAAAAGGAGAACTGAAGATGCATGTATTCATCCGAGTAAGATGAAAACATTCTTCTCAGAATCGCCAGTGAAATCCACCATCTCCTTTTGTCGCGAACCAATGTCATGCTACAAAATCGGTGAACAATCTTTCCAAACGTTATGCAATTCTTCCCCCTGGAAAGGCCCAGTAACGTAACTACAGAGCATATATACATATAGCTTTGAGCAAACGGTTTAAAATATTACTGGTAAAAACTGAACGGTTCAGTGCAAGTACAGAACTTTTTTTGCTTTTGTCTTACACTAACACAGACACATTCAGAGTTTGTATTTATACCGACTTTCATTTGTTCTTGGATTAACGCCATCGGCTTATCTCTTTAAGACAGACAACGTGAAAACTAACTTCCAAAAAATGTATCACCTTAGCACCCCAGGCGTTTTAATTGAAGAGGCACGATTACCCTTTCTAGTTTACAAGCATCTATTGACAGTCCCACATGCTTGGTTCTTCAAAGAGAAAAGGCAACGCCCGCTTTGTGGGATAGATTAAATTTTAACTTAGGAAATATTTATTCATAATTGATGCTTCATAAGCAATTTATCTATTCTCTTTGTAATGTGTGTTATGAAAACATTTTGGGTATCAGTGTTCCAACATCACGGCAACTCGCAGATGTGATTTTCATAGCTTACATTGAGGCAAGATATTCCGTATAATAGTGTAATAGTCTATACCAGGGAAGTATTTTATCCCGTGTCTTACACCACAAGTACAATTCAAGTTTGAGCAAGGAATCAAGTATCGATGCATTTTTTCTATACAGATCAACATACAAATGACCGCGTGTTTTATCAGTATGATAGAACTTTCCACCATCTTTTTAATGTTTTCAATTCAATCTAAGTGACCTTAGCTATATTTTACTGTAATTATTGCTGTGTTAACTGCAGTTCACATTTGGACTTATAGCCTAATAAGAGATGTGTGTGTTGGCACTATTCAACTATACACACCATAAGTTCTTCACCTATAACAAGGCTTCCGGCAGCCAGTAATATAGAGACATCGGCTTGAACTATCGGTTAATGACACGTCTTCATAACTCCCCAATTAGAATTACCATTGTCCCGTGTCATTCATTTTCAATCGGCTGGATTTAAGACGATCAACGTTTCCCGCGTGAAAGGATCGCTAGAGGCTCGATCGATCTCCAGTTCTGAAATAAGTGAGAGTCGTCTGCACCCAGAATGACGAGACCACTATGTTGACTTTACTGTTATGTCAATACTCGCTGCCTTACGTGGCAGATTGGAAGCCACGGCAAGAAATGATAGGTCTTTTACTACCTGGATTATTGTAACAAGATCAAGAATCGATTAAAATCTGATATGGAAAATGTGTAAAATGTTGAACGCCTTCTCTAGGGAAAAGCGTATGAAATACACAAGGCAGCATGCACGGTGACTTACACTGATCGGGTCGTTAATGCAATGTTATAATGATCATGGATAGCGTATGTAAAAGCAGCCCACACTTCAACAATTCGACCGGTACCTCTTATAAGAACAAAATGATCTAGAAAATATGTGCTAAGCATATATATATATATACATCCATTGCATGCATACACAGTCTGCCAACGATGTACTTTTGAAGAAAAGTGACACAAGATATGAAACCTTGGCACGCAAAGGGTGCCATGATGTTTTCTCCGTGGACACGGTGTGTCATTCCTGCCAAGTTATAGAGTTCTTGTATATGTCTATACAAAGAGACTCCACTGTAGGCTACATAGTGAAACATATATGTCATTGCTACATACAGCTGTAACCAAATTAAGAAATGCATGGTATGGATCTACATGCGAATAGGGTATTATCATAGACATAGGCCAACTCCAGATGGCCAAATGGAATGGTCTTTCGGGTATTTTGGGTCAAAATTCTACCAATTCATTTTTGGTGCTGTTATTCTCATTGTATACTGGGTGGGTTGCAATAAGCTGAGATTGACTTTACCTTTGCACTTTTCTTCAGAAAGCCACATGGAACCAACACTATACATATGATTATCAAACCTTATATATACATTCAACAGTACGGTTGATTTGGTAGAATCCGATTACAACCATACCTAAAGAAAACACGGTCGTATTTGAATGTTAGTATCATACCTCATAAAGTCACAGATAAACGAACATGCGTGTTATCATATTTCGAGTGGGTGTAAGCGCAACAATAGGAAGCGGCTCGAAAATTAAATTGTCAAATGTTAAGGGCGTCCTTGATCACACGACAAAGGTGATGACCGCGCCTCGGAACAGAGAGTTTTTCGACATACCAACATGGAAACCAACATTTACGATATTTACTGATAAAACCTCCTTAGTTACCGTCACCATGCGACCCCACACGAACTAACAAATACAATCGGTGGCTTGGCGTAGTGGTGTGCCTGTGTGTGATATCAGATGCACACCTGCCCAATCTGGAATAGACAAACAGGTTAACAGTATTCTGGACCAGAGAGCCCACAGAGATGGTGAAACTGCAAAACTCCTGGCTTTTCCTATTACTATCAGGTCGTTCATTAGTTGAGTACAATCATAAGTCCAACTAGTCCGAGTTCTAGTCCGACCAAGTCGCAGACTTGAATTAGACCTATACTATCATCGGTAAACACATACTACACTTGCGGCGCATCGGTCATAAAGCAAGTAACAATATGTTAGTAGGAGTGTATATGGGTTTATGTGGCCCCCGCTTGTTACTAAAGCAAACTCAAGTCAAAGGGTATGTGACGTCCGCCTACTCAAGTCAAAGAATACGTAAGTCCAGCGGACTCACGTCAAAGGATAAGTAAAAACCAATTGACTGCGACTGTTCACGAAAGAATCTTGTGTCGACTTGGCGTGAAGGATTGTTTCTAATTGTTAAGTCACTCAATCGAAATTGATATTCTAAAGGTTATAACTGTTTCCATTTGGTAGACGTCAAAACGGCTCAGTATTGTTTCCTATCGAGATGATAGATTCGACATTTTCTTCGATTTCGAATTTTGCAAATGCTGACGACATTTTTCAGCAGATTTGTATACACTTAAGGTAATAATACGAATCCAATGCAGGAAAAAGAAACTGTTGTTTATATGGAAAGAAATACCAAAATGACAAATTATGAAGGATCCATAAAGGTATATTTTCGGAGGAAATTGTTTAGACAAGTTGTAAACAACGAAAGAAGAAAGACCGTGACTTAAGAAGAATGCGACCCTTGACCTAGTGACCTCACCGATGTATCGGCTTATTTTCAGAATAAGTCGGTTATACTTACTTTTTCAGTGTTTTCTGATTGCACGCTTTAATGGATATTTATTTAATATTTATTACTATAGAGTGCATGGTATATAGGGCCTATAAGTATGAATTAGCTAATATATGAAATAACTCCATGAAGGTATAGCATATACCGCGTCACGTATAACAACTGCATAAAGTAACGTCCAATATTAAGGACTAAAATCAGCCATATGTGGTCTATTACCGATATTTCAGGGACCTTCGTTGTCCCTGTAGGTAATGACGAAGTTTGAGAAAGGTTATTGTTTGGTCCATGCAAGGAAGTTAGATTCTGGAGGGAAGGCAAACGTACACCTGTAGCTATCTACAAGTGGGACAATAAGGGGGGGGGGGGGGAGGGGTCCTTCTTGAATTCAGACCACAGAAAATCAAATAGTATGAAATCACATAGTATAAAATAAGAAAGTATGAAACAAAATAGTATA
>JAAAKB020000001.1:1279988-1293205 GCA_010014835.2 Apostichopus leukothele | reverse complement strand
TTGTCCATCGCTGTATCGTTTGTATACTGTGCTGTGGGTATTGACCGCAGCTGTTTGTACTGACTGTACACTTGTGTCTAATTACCGAAGGTAGCAAGCTGTGTGTGTATTTTCTGGGATCGATGGTGGTGTTTAACACTTCTGTTACACCTCATTGAAACTAGGTCAGATTACCGGCATTAGACGTTTCTTTTTGCGCGAGTCTTCACACCCTTTAAACACATTTGTTTAGCTCTCTGTTACCTGACATTATAAAGTATATGAAATTATGTCTAACTGATACATAGTGTTTATCCAGACACCAAACCGTCACAAAGAGAACTCCAAAGTTATGCAATGAGTTTGTGTTGGACTTTTTGGTATTTATTTTAAATTGTTTACTGGAAACGTTTGTTACTGGAGATGGTTGATACCTAATGTTTCCATTAGACTGTTCATTGGTTAAAACTGTATACAGTATATCTGTTTCTTTTTTTCTTTACAACACTGAATACTGAGTGTATTACACAAGGATTTCCACTGCAGTACAGCTGTTTGTCTGTGTACATTAGGAACACATTGAAATCTTGATATGACGTCAGTTAGCTATCCAAACAATAAAAAGTGGAACTTGAATTTAATTTTCTGAATTAATTATTAATTTTGGATATAAAAAAGTTTCCAAATAGAGAGATGACTTCTCTTGCAGTTCTTCTATCCATGAGAATTTTGACAGCAGGTGCATTGCACAAGCGTTTGTTTATCTTTTAACTTCAGTGTCGCTTATCTCTGACCAAAGTACTGTATGAACATTAACTGCATGTAAATGTATAGTACAATACTGTACCATTGTAATTAAGTATTTAAATGTTTCAATTTTCTGAGCTAATCTTTTTTCCTCGCATTTATATTGCATAAGAATTACTAATAATGCAGGAAAATTAAATACTTGTCAAAAATACGGAAATAATGTGAAAAAACTGGGAAGAAAAGCAAAATAGCATTAAATGTATATCTGCAAGTAATCTATCAAACTTTCATTTAGTTCAAAATTTCAAAGCAAAGTAACAATAGTAAAAAAAACTGAGAAAAAACTGAGCTGTAATTATGTAACTTTAGGATGTTCATGAATGTACCTTATAGCTCTGTTTTTTTAGGAATGTTCAGTGTAATGTTGTGCTGTATACTGTACTTCTTGTATGCAATATGTACAAGGTAATGGGTTACTGCATACTTTTTAAGTTCTTTCAATAGCTGAAACAGATTTTCTTTGTTTATCATATAATATACACCATGTAACACAATAGGTTGAATTTGAGCCTGTCTTTACTATATAAACTTAACATAAAGTCTGCTTTGTAACAGGTTATTTCAAATTAATAAATGAAACCATACTACTACAGTAGGCCTGACAGTAGATATCCCTAAATGTTCTAAGAAATGATTTATAATTCTTAAGTACACTGCAATAGCCCAACCCAAACCTTAACATTAATGGGCAGGGACAAAGCTTACCTTATGTACACAGAGAAGATTTGTACTTGTTATTCTGTTAAATTTATAACTTACTTGACACTCCTTAGTTACCTGTCTCCTTTACCTATGCACACTTATCTACCCTAGCCTATTAACTGGTAACATTCTTGCACCGCACCCCCTATGACCCTATCTAAGGTCACTGACCTTCTTCCAAACCTTCCATTCTGAAAATGTATCACACATGTTTATGTTGGGATTTTCAACCTTAATTTTATTGGCAACAGCTCAATATACATTGTACAGTGTATTAGCTGAGTCAGACAATTTAATTTGCTTACATACAGTAGTTCTTCATATTTTATTCTCCTGATTCAGCATTTATTGTACATTAATATTAGCATTGAAGTGATTCTTCCTCGCTGCTTAATCCTGACATTTTCAGCTTCCTGTTTCTGTGGTTTGAATGAGCTTATATGAATATCGAAGAAGGTTCTTGACTGTAGTCACAAAGGGAAGAGAAAATCTGCTTTTATCAACTGGTACTTTCTTGAGGAGGCTGAGAATATTTCAGTAACTTGTGATCTCAGAGATTCAAGGAAATTCAAACAAAAGTGTTACTAGTGGTTATGAAGTTGTGAAAATACAAATCTGTAATATTACTCTGGACAAATAGCAAGTGTTCAGGCAATAGACAGTGGTGTGTAAAGTGCTCATGTGTTCAGGCAATAGACAGTGGTGTGTAAAGTGCTCGTGTTCAGGCAATAGACAGTGGTGTGTAAAGTGCTCATGTGTTCAGGCAATAGACAGTGGTGTGTAAAGTGCTCATGTGTTCAGGCAATAGACAGTGGTGTGTAAAGTGCTCATTATTCATCACGTACACAAGAAGAAGGATAAGCTAATGACTGTTGTTAACAATGAGGGCAGTCTTAAACAAACGTTTAAACCTATGTTTAACAGTGAAGTACCTTACTACTCTGTATTGCCAAAACTATCAAGTGTTCTGTATCTAGTACAGAGCTATTGTTTGGACAATCACAGTATTAATGGTACGGAATTTCTCTACTTCCTTAAGTGTATTGAGATACAGGTATATGTATTCTAAATGTTGTGACTGACAGCTCAACCTAACCTCTAGTTGGCCAACACATGAACATTTTCTTCATTTATATCTCCTTCGCTGTGTTTTCCGTCAAGTTTCATGAGCCACGTGATAGTAGAGGGTAATACCTTATGAGAGCTGCTTTTATGAGGTAAACACAATCGGTGTTCAAACAGTCTGATCACCCACCAATTCCGTAAATATGCAACAGTATGTTTTAAAAGAAGACTCAACTGAGCAGGGAATAAATTTAGTGAACATTCACATTTTTGAAGGCTCTGATGTTTTCCTCAAGATTATTCAATACTACGATTCCTGTTAAGCATCTTTTGACTTGCACCGTACTGTACCGTACAGTAATTTGACCATTTTTCATCGCAGTTTTGCGATGCGATAATTTACTGGATAAATATTTCCCTGAATGAAGATGTGATACACTTTGACCTTCGCTATTTTTTTTATTCACAGGACGATACAGGTGCCTATCTCATAGACAGAGACCCAACATACTTTGGACCTGTCCTCAACTATCTACGTCACGGAAAGTTAGTCATCAATAAAGATTTAGTCGAAGAAGGTGGGTTTGTTTTTATCTTTCAGTTTAGCACACCTGTTCTCTTTCTTCCTGTGTGTTTGTGTGTTTATGTTCGTAATTCGAGATGTTTACAGGTTCAACTTGCCATGGAGACCAATGAGATGTGATCCCTTCAAGTAACGGACAGTATCCCGGTGATCTGTACAAGAGATTCTGTATGATATTGAAGCTCATACAGTAGGTGTTTTATTATACATGTGCAGTACCTGTGCTTAATTAAAGTTCCGTTAGGGTTAGGAACTTATAGCATTGTTAGCTCCCATTATAACGATGCAACTATTGTTAGCCCATCTTGTCATGTGTCATTTCAAATGACAAAGATAAAATGTAAAAAGTTGAACATTGTCAATTCACAATCTTACGGACTATCTGAATAGAATTGCTATGGTAAAAAGAGCATCTGGATGTCGATACCAAACAGTAGTGAATATATCTCAAAGTAAGATTAGCTAGAGGTGCTGGCATCAATAGGAGCTGACCTAGCTGTATCCATCCTTATGTAGGGTGCTAGTCTACAGAAACTGGTGGTGGTATCTGATGATGACTGTACCCTTCAACATGAACAAGGTTTAGAACTTTCTACCTGCTTTTACTCGTGGCCCCTGACGTGCCTGTGTCTACCAGGGACAAAGTGGCCTTAAGCTCCAGTTCCTGTCATATCAGATCACTCATCCTACAAGGTTTCAATGGTTGCTACTGTCCGCATCCATCGGTAGTTCTGCACCCCGTTGTTTGGACCTCGCCCTGCTATTGGTCCCGTGGGACCCAATTTTGTTTCCTTTGGGCACTTTGGTCTTCCCATTTACAGGAAACCTTGCCCTTCACTTTAAATTTACTTGTATCTCTCCTGGAATCCACCAGAAAGCGGTGAAGTATGGTTTTCTGAAAGGGAGTTGTTGGCTCTGAAGTAAGCATTCTGTAGCTTCCTGTAACTCTTCTGCCATAGGATTGGGAAGCTGGTCAAGTGGTTCAGGCTGCAATCTACTGTACACAGGCCTCTGAGCCAGGATTCCATCTCCTCAACACTAATGGGGTTAATCCACACAGATCAGGCAGGTGACCCTACTCATTAATACATATCTGCCATAGGATTGGGAAGCTGGTTAAGTGGTTCAGGCTGCAATCTAGTGTACACAGGCCTCTGAGCCAGGATTCATCTCCTCAACACTTCGACAGGATGAATCCACACAGATCAGGCAGGCGACCCTACTCATTAATGTATGCATTATTACAACAAACATAAACATTGCAGTGTTAGATTTGAGGACTGTCCTGGGATCATTTTAGCTGTCACCTTACCTGTCTCCTCGCACAGCTAACTGTACTTTTACCTTAACTTGTATATATACTGGCACTTGAACATCTAGCAGGACCACCTGCTCAATGAACAAAATGGCAGGGTGACTCCATACTGTAGTTGAGGGGTGAGGCAGTGTTATATCTAAAGGCAGTGCACACAAAAGTATTTTGTTGAGAAAAATGGTACAAGCACCTTTTGTACATGCTAAAATTAACTGAGAAATATGAGCCACTGATACAAGCAATTTCAAATTGGGAATCATACTCTAGAAGCAAAGAAGAGAGTTCCACAGCTTACATATATAGCAATGACAATGCACAAGAATGCAGGATTATGAAGAAGTAACTACATGATGTGAGAAGAACATTTGCAGCAAAATGCCATCCTGTATCTAAGGGGGTTGGTTTTGAAGAAGTAATGGGCTTGTTACATCACATGTTGTGTGAAGAACATCCCTACTGCCCTACTGCATCTACAGTAAGGGGTGGTTTGGAAGAAGTAATGTGTCTGCTATTAAGTCCTATACTTTGTAACCTCTCATCAATGACACAGGAAAGAGTTGCTGTGATTGGAAATGCAATAATTTAATGTTGGAAGTATAATGAATGCAAAGTATTGAACAGCTGTTGCAGTAAATCTATAGAGATGAATATGATCATAAAAACCAGTATGTTACTGTACTGTATATCTCTGTATTATTTCTTATTGGTCAGCCTCATTTGGCCACCCCCTCTAACAACACCCTAACTCTCCCTGTTTGTCAAAGCAAGTAAACATTTCAAACTTGTCTTAATCAATGTTGCCTCATCTTCTCCATCAAACTCTGTGGTAACGGGTTACTGCTTCTGGTGTCAAAGACTTCTCTCCATCTTATCAATTGCAGTTTCCATCCTGGGCTATTTTTAGAACAGTCACGTTAATGAAGGAGGCATTTCCACCTATCAGTCTGTTTGTTTACATATAAAAGAAGGACTCTGGCAGCTCTATATGAACATATGCTACAGACTAACAGTATCTACATGACTTGTCTGTGGCCCGTATTACTTTACAATTCAATTTATTTTAATTAAGTATTGTTTTAAATCATATACCATGCAAACTGACCTAAGTACAGAAATCTGTATATATTTTATAGTAATGTGCCCAGTACAAAACAGAAACAGTTTAATTGACAAAGTGAAATTTCTTCAATTTGTGAATATTTGTCGAACATTTTAGACTTTCCTAAGATTCATCAAAATGTTTACAGGACGTTTTAATAGTAATCTGTGAGAATTAGGAAAAATTTGTAAACAAATGTTATTGATCCTGTTCTGTACAAGAATGTTATTTATCCTGTTCTGTACAAGAATGTTACATATATCCTGTACTGTACAAGAATTTTATATATCCTGTACTGTGCAGTGCCTCCAGTGTGATTAGTTTTTTTACAAAATTTATGACCTTCTTAAATATGTACAGCATAGGATAACTCAGTACAAAACACTTACAGTACGTACGTGTGATAGAGTTCAAACTGATCCTATTTCTTACTTTGTCCATCGAAAGCAAAACTTACTGCACATCTCTATGTCACTGGTTATATGTCACAGATGCATGATTAGTAATTATTTCTTTAATTTCTATTTTATTTTTCCCTTTTAATTGTTTTCGGTCAGGTGTATTAGAGGAAGCTGAATTCTATAACGTCACACCACTGATAAGAATGATCAAGGAGAAGATACGAGAACGAGATGCAGGAAATCCACCGGTACAGTATGACTTCTCTCTAGGCAGGGGGTGAGGCGTGGGGGGGGGGGACACTGCAAGATGTCACTTTTGTAATATTTATGTAGTTTGTTTGTTTAATGTTTCACAAAAACTGGAAAGAAATGGCCTTCTTTTTAGTAATTCTGAGGAATTGGGAATTGATTAACACTGCTCAACTGTTCTGTAAAACTAAAGAATTATTGGAGGAACTTTGTTTCAACTGTGTTGTCCTTATAGTAGAGTACAGTATAAGTTTTCTTATGAACAATAAGATAATTTTAAAGTGGACTTGTAAACAATTCCTGGACATCAATAAAGGTGTACTAACTAACACCGAAAATAACAAACCTCCCTTTCACAATCTTGAAATAGCACTGTATGATTGGGCTATGTTAAGTTCTGTTAATTGTCAGGGAGTGACCGTTCCTGCTTCTGTGTTCACGTGTACCTGGAATATACTGTACAGTATTACCATCGGTCTATTCTTAGAATATGTATAGCATATCCAATCATATGTATTTACAAATCTAATGTCAGTCTTTAAAGCTTCAAAACTTATACTTAATTTGACAAAATACCAACTCTACCAAAACTGTAGATTTTTGTAATTCACTGTTTACATTATAAGCCCATTGTGACAACAAACAAACAACCACAGCAATGCTCATGCAAGCATTATAGTGTCTGTAATCATCTAGCAAATATACCAGAATGGGATAATGGCCAGTTACTGTCATTCACTTTTATCTTTCTATACAGACTGTGCAGTTTGCAATAATCATTTCTGTGGCCTTGTCTATAATTCTTGATTGGTTTTTGCTGATAAGCAAGGTTTTATTGAAAATATTTTTTAGAGAAACTATTGGTATGATGGAAGGAATCAATGTTTCTGTGGAGCACGAGAGAGTTAAAGTATATTAATTTTACTCTGCGTTTGTTACACATGTACAGTAGAAATAACAGTTTTGAATCAGTGTGTCTAGGTCTTTGATATAGCCACACAATGAAGAATTGAAAGTGCACACAAGGATGTTGGAGTTACGCCTACAGTATACTTTAGAGCATTTCACAGTTAAGCAATGACGTAGTGATGTTTAAATTGCTGATCAAATTCGAAGCAACGAAAGTTTCAAACAAGGCCAAAAATATTTTTATATGTTGCTGAAAAGACAGCCAAAACAGCTAAATTTGTTCACAGCTCAGCAGGAGAATTTAAGATTATTAACCTTCACAATTTTGCCTTTAAGGTTTATAAAGGCATGTTTTTCAACATTTCCACACCACCAGAAAAAAAATCTGTTCTAAAAGTTCAGGTTCCAACACTGATCCTCTTTACATTGTCAGCTACAGTAGAGTAAAAAAAACAAAAAACAATATCTAGTGAGATGATCTGTAAACTAGAGAGTTATCGTCGATCCATTACTTTCTTTACTTTTTGTAAAAAGATAAAAAACTGAGTCACATGTTACTTTGCTTCTCGAAAGTTGTTTGATAACCAGTATATGTTTGTTTAATTACTTATTTGGTATAATACCATTTTTGTTATTATAATGTTCCTTTCACCCTTAAAAATAGAACACAATATCTGTTTAAGCAAAGGACTCTTCTTCAGAGTTAATTTTTATTACCACAACAACGCCCACTACGGACATGCCATTTAAGGCCTTCATTCACTTTGTAACTTTATAAATATATCTTGGGATAAAGTCGTGCAGGGAACAATAATTGATTGTTCCAGCTTTCTGCAGCAGTTTTCTGGTTCATGTACAACCTGTACTGGTTCATAGCTAGCTTGTTGAGTGAGTGTTGGAGTTTACAGTAGAGTATACCACATACTTGAAGCCTATGTTGGTAGGCCTGGAACTGGCTTTATGCTAACCGAACAGCTGAACATTTTTATTTATCACAGCATACTGAAAACTTACAGGTCTCCAAACTTGGGCTATTTACTGGCTAAATGCCAGTGGATTTTGCCATTTGCCAGTAAAACAAGAAAAGTCATAATTTTCTGCCAGTAGACATTAAGAACATTTAAATCACATTGTCCAGTAAGTCAGTGGACAATCGTCTGTCAAAGACTACCTAGGGATGATTTTTGTAGCTAACATAAGCTTTACTGTGTGTTACCAGCCAATGTTATTGGGCTGCTCTCAAAAGCCTGTACATTTACTAACTGATGCATGTTCTAATTTAGGGAAATGGCAGTGATTTTAGTCAGTAGATTTTTTTAGCACCGGTATTTTTGAGCAAGTACAGTAGCTAAAATGGTGAAATTCTATGCCTATGATTACTTGCAGTAATAGTAACAATACAGTACTGCATAGTAATGGTAACAATACAGTACTGCATAGTAATGGTAACAATACAGTACTACATAATAATAGTAACAGTACAATACCGCATAGTAATATAACAATATAGTACTGCCTAGTAACAATAGCAATACAGTACTGCATAGTAACGGTAACAATACATTACTGCATAGTAATGGTAACAATACAGTACTGCATAGTAATGGTAACAATACAGTACTGTTCACTATCACTTGCACAACTATTACTGTATAATTTTACAGTAGTTATCAAGCACCCCTCAATAGTGTGTGTATTACTGTATATTGTACAACACAAATGTGTCCATTACCCTACCAGCATCTTACTGTGAATTTATTTAGCACAGTCATCAGCTTCTTTGTCAGCTCTATAGCCAGAGTCATAAGTATTTGGGTTTAAAGGCCAAATAATCAGAATATTAACAAATTTATCAAACAAGTAGAAAAGGAACTGAGGACCCCTGGGAGGTGGAGGGAGGGGTTCAGGGTTAAGAAAAAGCAATGGGTTGTATGTAACTCTATTAAGACTGTTTAAGCACCTGCATGATTTCCAAAAATATTGTAAACCCAAATCTTTCATTAATGGCATTAATGTTCATTTGTTTAAAGAATCAAGGAGGTTGTCCTAGTTAGACCATTTGCAATTTATATTCTGTGATGACGAGTAATACTGGATGGGCTTGGTGAAGTTAATGGCACTGGTTGACGAATGCAAAATAAAAAAATTAAAAAAGTGCAGCTTGACTAAGATGTCAACATCATCACATCATCATCTTTATCATGAATATTAATTTATCTGACTTTGTTTTCTCTTTTCCTCTGGACGACAGGCTCCAAGAAAACATGTCTATCGTGTAATCCAGTCTCAAGAAGGGGAACTCACACAGATGATTTCAACGATGTCAGATGGCTGGAGGTTTGAGCAGGTGATTGGTCATCGTAATCAGTCAATGTAGCTAGAAATTTGTCCTGTATAACTTGAAAGCAAGTTTAATTCAGCTGGTTATTGACACAGGAGCCATTTTCATCTCTGTATGGTTTGATAAGGCAGTGTCCAGTTTATTAGCAGTGACAATATCCAATGAATTTCTCGTTTTGGGATTCAAGTGCCCTGGCATAACGGGAAATGTTACAATAATGAAATTATACAGGGTGGGTGGGTTTATTGTGACCAATTGGTCAAACTCCCAGAGTTAATTCCCAGAGGACGTTACTTTATGTCAGTAATTTGTCTTCTGAACTAGGTTTGAGGGCCAAAGTATTATTGTTGTAGATATTACAGAAATATGTAAATCAATTTGTCTATTCAATGTACAGTTATTCCAGAGGACTGATTACTGATGAGTTATTTGAGATTTAGAAGTGTTTATTAATCTACTGTAGTGTGCATAATTATGAAATCTGAGCTATATCTTATAAATGAAGAATTGCTTCACTAAATCGCATCCCTGTTTCATAACATCTGCAGTCTTACTGTACCAAGTTTGGTTGCTTGCTTCCTAGTTGGTTGTCAATATGTCTAACTCTTTTTTTTATGTCACAAACTGTCCTTGCATGTTTAGGAGACGCAGGCTAATGATGTCAACAAAATCTATTGCACATGGTACCATTGGTACTGTGTGAAGTAGTAATAGTTGTTAATATATTCCATAGGAAGGAAATATTAACTGGAAAAATAAATTGATCCATATATATTAGACTCAAACTGTGTATCAGTCTTGAAGGTTTACGACTGTAGGTGACATTGCTGTTTTTGTTTTGTTGGGTTTTTTTTAACTGTATATTTAGGGTTTTCAGAAACTTTCAATTTTTAGCAAAGAATGCAAGAAATATGTCTGAAAATGATACTCCCTATGAAAAAAAAAGTGTCTTTACGATAACATTCAGCATGTCATTGTCACTAATATGGGTTTCAAATTTGTTTTCAGTTGGTCAGTATTGGTTCATCCTATAACTATGGGGAAGAGAACCAGTCAGAATTTCTATGCGTAGTCTCAAAGGAAATAAGTAATAGCTCTGGCCCGACGGCGAGACCAGAATCCACCGACAGAGCAAAAGTAAGTACTGCAACTCTACATTGTTGATAAACGAATACTGCCCTCTACCTTGTTGATAAACGAACACTGCCCTCTACCATGTTGATAAACGAATACTGCCCTCTATATTGTTGATAAACGAATACCGCCCTCTACGTTGTTGATAAACGAATACTGCCCACTGCAGTACAATACCGACTTCCTCTTTGTCCGTACAACTGTTCTAGCTACAGTTGTGATACAATTCTGCCATGTACATCGTTGACATTTCTATTCCTTGTCAAATTTAGAAGGATATATGTGATGTGATGTGTGTGTGTGTGTATGAATGTATGTATGTGATGCCCCTGGCTTGTAAACACAACTTTTATAGTACATGATTAAAGTAACTTCATAATTGATATGTCGATTCATCTTAGTGAGTGGTAGAGACCTGTTGTTTTCCATAGAAGTTAAACCTAATCTGAGGTCGTGATGGGTTAAAAAACACAATAAGTCCCTATAAATTAAAACTTCAACATAAAAGTAGGAGTGAGTATCAGAAAGTTTCTTCCCATAAAGGTCACTCAGAGGTCATTTGAGGGCTACATAGGTCAAAGTATGAAATCCCTTGTGAAAGGAAAACTGAAGAAGAAGCTTAGATTGATCTCGTACCCGGTGTGTAGATCCACCTTAGTGAGTATAAGACTTGGTGAAAAGTTGCTTGTCCTTTGCAATAACAGGTGTCACAGTTTGAATAGCTTATAAACATAATAGCTAAAACAGTACAGCTTGGTTGAACTCCATATTAGTTATGTAAAACCTCTCTTCATGAATACAAGAATTCTATTGACATTGGTGGAAGTCAACGGTCATTTGTAGGTCAGCATAGGTAAAGGTCCGAAGAAAAAAAATAGGAAAAACTATAGCTGTTAATGTAATCTTGGAAGAACTTCATACTTTGTAGGTTGATCCACCTATGTGAGTGTAAGAACCCTATTTGTTGCTGTGGAATCCAAAGGTCAGTTGAGATCCACAGAGAACAAACTCTGGGTACCTTGTAAAGTCAATATTTACTCAAACTGTTAACTTTGAAGACCCTTTTTTTCTTTTCTTTTTTTCCAGTTACTCTTATGTAATTTGGCCTTTAAACTAGTACTACTACTACTACTAACTTCATTGTTGTTATTTAGATCCACATTAGTTTGCACTGTTAGACTCCTAATGTTTTTTGTGAAAGTGAAAGAGCAGCAGAAGGCAAAATCTGAAAACCTTGTAAACTCCTAAAGTAAAGCATGAATGAATTTGATATACATGGCGGTCTGCATCCGTTCAAGAATCTTGTTCATTACTTGAAGTCAATAATGGTTCCATACCAAACAGATGTTATAGTCATTGCTACTGTTGAATGTTCTCATAGTTAATTTGGGGAAGAACTCGCTAAGCCAATTAGCTTTCTGTCGGTTATTATGCTACCGTCTACATATTGCTACAGGTTTGACCTCCGCTTCGGAGATCCAAGCAACGTAACCCATCTTATAAGGAATATACCAGAGGGACACAGCCATAGAGTACTTTGATGTGGTCCATGTTTTCTGGTTGTAACTAATAGCAACACCAACAACAACAAAAAAGTACAGAGGGAAAGCCGAACTACGGAGGAAGTTATTTGTGGATGACATAAAGAGATTTTAATGAAATTTTTTTCTGTCTTTATTTTGTCATCAGATTCTTCAAGATAGAGGTTCAAGAATAAGACAGCATCGAACATAGATTGCTTGAACGGAAAAACTTCCATTCCTTAGGCAACAAAAAGAATTCACAAAGGCAAGACTGCAGCGTGACGGAGGTTACACGATATCCAGCAAAAAGAGCCTGGTTCCTTTAAAGTCTCCGATGAAATGCAAAAAGTGACGAAGAAAGGTGAAAGACGATATCCGGATTTGTCTTGCGAGGAGAAGTTTAATAACTCTTTGAATATGAGGTGATGATGGCCAGCCAAAAGTGTCATTGAACAGAACCACGAAAAGAGAAAAACAAGCTTCTGAAGGACTGGCTTTGGTGATCCCATAGTTTCTATGCATTGAATTTCCAACTGAAGACTGGTTGACAGTTATTATGAAAGGTCTTGACAAGATTCATTTTACCTTGTCCTGGTTGCCCAACGTTCACTTGATATATTTAGTCTTTCGTTTATGGGATGAAATATTTCTTTCTTTCTGACTTTCTTTCCTTTTTTTTTTTTTTTTTTATTTGTAGTGGGGCTTGAAAGGTAATTTTATGAGGGTGTTAACAGAGGGCAAAAGATCATTTTTCTAAAGTATTTACAACTCCAAGTTTGTCAAATATAATTTACCTTGCTTTGTTTTTCAATTTTAGTTTGCCAAGTGTTGTTTTCTTCCCTGTAAAAACATATTATATTCCATCATCTGTTCTTGTGGTTAATGTGTGTTGTTGTTGCAACCGCAAAAATTGCATGCAGTTGAAGAATTAGATTTTAAACCAACATATTGGGGGGGGGGGGGGGGGGGGTAGAATAAGCAAATAAGCAAAAACTCAATATTTTTTCTACTTCGTAGGATATTTTTTCAAACTGGTATTAAAGTACAAAGGAAGTAGTGATCGATAAAATGATAATATAGTCTAATGGAATGTTGAAAGAGAGAGAG
>JAAAKB020000001.1:1268358-1279888 GCA_010014835.2 Apostichopus leukothele | reverse complement strand
GAGGGTGTTAAAAGCTTAAATATAACCACAAATTGATTAGCACATAGGGTAGCAGAAATGGATTCAAACTCATGAAATACTGTATGTAACTCTACTTAGCTGCAAAAAGTTTAGGTTGCCTGCTGTATCGTTGCTAGTGATATTTGAAGGTGCGTCAATTACGAAGGTGCGTCAATTATGAAGCCTTTACTATACAGTAAAACAGGTCTAATGTCTAGGCCTAATTTTTAAGTCTTTAATGTACAAGTTGATTGAATAGTTTTAATTGTAAGTTCAATGTAAGAGTCAATGCACATTCTTCAAATATATAATTCTTGGTTGAATAAATCAAATTAAATTAGGCTGATTGTTCATTGAAACCGATTGTGATTGTCGATTTAAATGACCGATTTTTTGGATTTTGCTGGCCTTGGTAGAGTAAAGTATATGCAATGCACCCACAATAATGTGCTCATTCCGCAATACAAAAATTGCTTCACTGCCATGGGGGGAATGGCAGTTTGTCTATGGCGGAAAGAGCACATTTTATATGGCGGATAGTACCGATGGCTGAAATGACCTAGTGATGGTTTGATTCGGAACTATTGTAGGGCTAGCTACGGAAATTAACATGATCATTGATTTAAGTTCACTTTTCAAAATACACATTGCATAACAAGCCAGGCCTAGCACACTTGAAATAGGGTTTACTTGCCGATGTGCTGGTTAATTGATTTAATTTCTATAATCGCATCCAACAGGCTATGGTTTTAATGTTGTGCGGCAAAAATGTGTTTAACAAGCATCTCCAAATTGGCTTCTGGATTGAATCCTTACATGGCAGGTTAGGAACCAATAAGAGGGCTTTCACCTTGGCCTAGTAAAACTAGTAATAAAGGTACTAATGTTAGGCTATATCAACTTATCTAGCTACCCAACTACACTTTTGTCACATTTGTCAATGGAATCTATGGTACGATAGTCTATAGGCCTATCACTGACTTTTTTAATTCAAGCAAAGGCTAGGCCTTTTTGTGTGTCATTAGTAAAGAGGGCTTGCCCCACAGAATGATGACACCCTTCCTTCTTTTTTTCCCACATGAAAGTGAATTTTTATTATGTATAGGATAGGAGGTGCCATAAATGGCCATTTCAGACTTTCTTAATTCTTATGATAATTCTCACAGCTAGGATTCTGTGCAATTCACTATGCCTGAAATCAAAACTGAGGAAAACCCTTCCATGGAGGATCCGCCAGAGGGTCCAGAAGTCAAGGAGGACACCCATGAGACTTCGGCGGATAACCATAACACTACAAAAGAGAATCCATCAGAGTTATCTACAAACTCTGTATCACCTACATCGCGATTGATAATATCTCAGATAGCGACAGAGAACTTTAAATCTTATGCTGGAAAAATAACCCTAGGACCATTTCACAAGGTAAGTTCCTTCGGTTGAAACAGAATTGACAAATATGTTTGAAAATTATTAAACCAATTCAGAATAATAGGATGTAGCTTTGTGAATGATTTTGTACAACAGATTTCGATAGTTGAAATAGCTGGTTGCAGTTTGTATCAATATTCCACTTTTCATCAGCATTCTCTTTACTTTACCAACGTCATTCTCTAAGAAGTTCATGAACTATTTCTTTCAAAGAGAATCAAATTAATCAATATTTACTTTAACCTCAACAGTTCTCTTAGCTACTTTTTTGTTTCTTTGCAAGTAGGATAGGCAAATCAACTCTCTGTGGTAGGCCATGGTAGGCCATGACTAATTGTTCTGTAGAAAAGCCACGAAATTGTAAGATCTGTCATGACATTATACACCACACTATGAAAATAACTTGTTTCTATTGAAACTTTTGATGGCTAAAGAATTTTACCAAAACTGCAGCCAACTGCTTAAATAATGATCGTGTAATTACCATTTTGCACTGCTGAATATCACAGCTGGTACATGGAAATTAAGAGTCCGAACCAAATGTGTTGCACATTCGAAGCAAGATGAGGGAGCCCCTCTTAGATCTGCCATCTGCACAGTCCTTTCAAAACAATTGAGTAAAACTGTCGTAAGATACTTAAAAAAAAGTATGTTTTACTGGGGTCTGACATCTGTACATGGAAAAACAGAAAAACACAGTCAATATATCACATAAAATGTGGGGTAAATCAAGAGAAGAAATTAGCTAATTAGAAAAAATTAAATTATCCTCGACATTTGGCATTGTTTCCAGAGCTTCTCCTGTATCATCGGTCCGAATGGGAGCGGGAAGTCTAACACCATCGATGCTATGCTGTTTGTGTTTGGCTATCGTGCCGCGAAAATCAGATCAAAGAAGCTGTCCGTTCTGATCCATAAATCAGATCAGTTCAAGGATCTATCGAGCTGCTCTGTGGCTGTCCACTTCCAGAAGATCATCGATACTGGAGTAAGTGAAACTTTTTTCCCAATATGGGAGTTAATTACTAATTAGATTGAACGTGTTGCCAGAGGGATTCACTAAAGTTATCACTTGGACTGCAATCTTTCAAATCACCTTCTGCAGTAACAGTATGGGCTGCTATCATCACAACCAAATTTTTTGTTTTCATATTTATTTATGCTTTCTTTGGGAAAGGAATGGTCAGAATTAAGGCTGTGATTAGTCTTGACTTACAAACATGAAAGAACTAACTCTCTTTGATGAAGAACCGATGCTGCATTTTTTTTTTTTTTTTGGAGGAAGATGTAGGGATATACAATGTAAATATTGCATGTCATCATTTTCTGCTCCAATTTAAGAAAGTTCCATGGTCTTAATTAAGGAGAGGGCATCTTTGTATCAGCTGCCTCGGAATAGTGTCGTAAATAACGCTGCATATATACTGTACTGGGCTGTAATGGCACATAGAGTCTATTCGGTCCATGTACGACTAGAAAAAATAACAGATATTTTCTGCTCCGTTCCGCAAAGTACAAAATAAAAATTATTCTTACATATATGAGATATAAATCATTTACCACTGCCAGTTCTCCTCATCCCTTTGATTGTTATTTTGTCATCTCTAGGACAGCCCATAAAAGATTTTCTTAGTCATTATAGTGTGTCTTTACATAGTTATACTGCCCTGTTTTTTTTACAGTCAGATGATAAAGACTATGATGTCATCCCAGGCAGTCAGTTGGTCGTGTCCAGGACAGCGTACAAAGACGGCAGCAGCCAGTACTTTGTCAACGGGAAGAAGAACACGTTTAAGGAGGTTACAACGCTGCTGAAGGATTGCGGCATCGACCTAGACCACAATAGGTTTCTTATCTTGCAGGTAAGATTTGGATAATTTTCTTGTCAAGTCAACCATGGTTTTAAATTCCAAGCAATTCTTACAAAGCATTCATTGAGAGTAGGCTTCCCCTCTACGTTTATTTTGTGATTACACGAATGAACTTAAATGTTTGTTGCATGTTTCTTAACTGCCAAAGTTATGCTATTTTGTTGGTTGGTTTTAATAGGTTAGGTTCATGTATTTTTTTAAAAACAAAATTTCAGTGAGTAACTAACCAAATTTGTTGTTAGTGTAAATACAAAACTCTCAGTTTTGCTATATTGCTACATGTTGTCAAATGTGGGTAATTGCTAGTAAGTAAACCATTCATTAAGAATCTTACAGTTAAAAAATTAAGACAGTTTATAAATTCTGTTTATACATTAACTTACAGGTATCTTTTGGGCATCCTTGTTTTGTTTATTTTTGTTCTTGTTTGGTTAGTGTTTATTATGCACTTCAGTATGTGACTATCACATTACTTGTGGAATGATTCTGTGTTACATGAAGAAGTATGCACTGTTCATTTGAGGGCTCCTTTAAGCTAAACTGCTTAGCGGTAGAATTACGTTTCTAAATTTCTGCAAATCAGGGTGAGGTTGAGCAGATAGCAATGATGAAGCCCAAGGCACTGACGGAGCACGAGGAAGGCATGCTGGAGTACCTGGAGGACATCATCGGGAGCAACACATTCAAGGCACCGATTGAAGAATTGGCCAAGGCTGTAGAAGAACTCAACGAGGAGAGGGGAGAAAAGGTTAGAGTTTCAGAATAAACGTTATCGCACAAACCCAAGAAGAAACGAAAGAATCCATGCAAAGCTGCTTTGCTCTGGGCTTCAGTCGTTAGTTTCATTGCCGTTTCACCCAATCTACTAAGAATCACTTGAAAAAAAATGGGTGTAGTCAATTAAACTAAGATGCTCGCCTAACCTTTCACCATTTATAAAGTATTAATTTAGACCTTCAGTAAAGGTATCATCTTGATATCATAGGGCAACCAAAGGAGTATTAATTAAGACCTATGATAGGGAAACAAAGAAAAGTGGAGGCTCTCATCCCAATCCTGAACAGTTCAAGTTAGAGTTTGTTAAAAGTGAATGTTAAAAGTGAAATAGGTACATACCCAACACTGAAAATGTCTCAGAGGGACAAGTTCCTTAAATCATCTACCAAGTACTGTCGTGCTGTCTAATATCAAGGCCTCTCATGTATTGTATCGGTATGTTCGCAAGCGATTGACAGATCAATTTGATTTCTGAAATGAAAAAGTCTTCTATATGTTTGGGGAATTTATTTTTAACAGCTGAGCCGAGTGAAGGCTGTGGAATCTGAGATGGAGCAGCTGGAGAAACCAATGCAGGAAGCTCAAGAGTTTCTGAAGCTGGAGAATGAGATTACGAAGAAGAAGAACATGCTGTACCAAGTTTACGTGTAAGTCTGCCCCAGAATGATATTCCTGCCCCTCGCTAGTATGCTAGAGGCTCCAGGTCATCTAAGGACAAATATGTAACTCTTAAAAAAAGATTAAGGTAACATATTTGCAAAACTTTTAGAAAAGATGTTTGGTCTGCTCTGGTTAAATGTGTTAATAAACTACTCGTCCATGTGAAGGTAACCTTTCCATAAAATGTATATACAGTATCGGTGTATGGTAAGTTTTCTTGTTAGCTTTAAACCTGGGGTGGGCAACCTATGGACCGCGGGCCACATGCAGCACGCCAGTGATTTTTTTGCAGCCCGTGAGATGTCTCAAGAAAAAGGAAAAAAAAAACTATTTTACATCATCACAAAAAATGCTGTTTAGAATTTATCGGCACTAATGATGTTGTCAGGTTGGCCTATTATCCACATTAATTATCAACTGCACTGTTTTGACATTATGTTTTGTGAATACAGATTAAGTACACACACCTATTGCTTGAAAGTCCTTGGAATCAAATGTTTGAAATCAACAGTAGGTCGTTGGTTAGGTGCGGCCCAGTCAATTTTTCACTCCTTATATCTGGCCCATTCATTCAAAAAGGTTGCCCACCCCTGATATAGAGTATACAATCTAATCGTGATAGTTGTAGGCTGTTATTTTATTCCTCTACTTAATTCTTCCTCTGTGTTACGTTATATCAATCTCATAACTATTTTCATATCTTAGGACTTTAGAAACTAGATTATATTGCTGAATTGAATATACAATAAAGATGGTAAGTCAGTGTTCCTTTGATCAGCTTCATCGAACGTCACAACTTGAGGTCACCTGTTACTGTCAGTGGGTGTAGGCCAATATTACTGTTGTCACTAGTCTGCTAATCGCATCGACCATCGGCCGTTCTTCGATTAAGGAGTTGAAGCGAGACATGCCGGTACAGTATTGAAAAAAATTACCCATCTGGGTGGGAGAGCTTCGATGGTACTGAATATGCATTACAATGCGTTCTCTCATTAATTGGCTTGTTTAAATCCAGAGGCACGGCGTAACGAATAAATGTTACGATACTTTCGATCATTAATTACTTGAGTAATGAAACCCTTCTGGCACAATTAGCTTGGTGGAACTATCTCACATTTCATGGTTCGTCAGATATGCAGCTTAAACGCAGTTCCATATTTAGAAAATGAACAGTTTTATTTATTTCGTTTGTCGAAACGCACAGAATCCCTTTAAGTTTAATAGCCAATTCTTTAAAGTTTTCCTCGCCCGTCATGACATGATCGTGCCTAAAATATATATAAAAAGTGGCAAGGCAATACTAGTGTGAAGATGGTTACCATGGAGATGGACATTTATGCAGAAGGCCATCAGACTGTCTGGATGTGTACAATTATCTGGACACAGCCAGTGGTATTTACAAAATCGAACCAATTCATTGGCCTAGTCCAGCTTTTTGAAGTTTACTGAAACGCTGCTGACGGTGAGTGAAGATTAGACTAAAAGTTTAAAAAGGAATTTATAGATATGTTAGATTATGCCAAAATGGTCAAACAGTTTCAACGTTAAACATCCTTAATAGCAAGCTATTCATATTGGTTGGATAATCCGTGTTCCTATACACTCATGGTGACATCAAAAAGTAAAAGTCTCTTCCAATATTTCCTTTTGGCAGTATATTTACATACAAATATGTGAATAACATAAGTTATTCCTGTAGTTTTATAAAAAAAAACTCCCAAAGTAAAACCTAATACAGATGAAATTTACACACTGTAATCAAACCAAGAGATGGTTACATCTGGTTTGTTGCTTCTTATCACCCTGGTTATGAACTGTCTTCCACACCAGGAATTGTTTGTTCATATAATGTTCCATTTTTGCATTTTATGCTCAATTTTATCCTCTCTGATATCAAGACAAACCTTCTGTAAGTTCATCTGCATCTATTGCCGTCAAGTACACTAGAAAGACTATAAATTATCAGCAAACTATCGTAAAATTTGAGCTCCATCAACTGATTCAAACCTCACAAAATAAAATGATTGGGAGGAGTAAAACTAGTTTGAGAATCATTTAGCTACCAATGTTTACCATGTCAAACTCTAGCGATATACTACTTATCACTACTGCTTATAGTCACAGATAATAATAGATTAGCTTCAAACTCTACTGGTATACTACTAATCACTACTTGACACTACTGCTTATAGTCACAAATAATAATAGATTAGCTTCAAACTGCATGTCTTCTCTGCAACAGAAATAATATACTAAAATGTCACCTCTCTTCACTTCAGATTCCTTTTATATTTGCAGCCATATTCGCCATGTCCATCACTAATGATACTAATATCAACTCCTTGACAAAAGAGCTGAAACATAATTGTTAAAGTACTAACATTTAGTTTAATACTTACTTGTGACACCAAATAATTTTACTTGTTACTTTTGTGTGTGTCTCTGTTCATTCATAGGGTCCAACTACATGTAACGATAATGTTGATAAACAGTTTAAATTAAACTACATGAAAAGAATCAGGTAATATTGCAATAGGCCATAGTTGATTTATTAAAGGCACATATTTGTAAAGTAAGGCACACACTCAAATTGTCGTCTTAAGTTCTCAATTTCCAAAATGCACCCACATGTAGGTGCGTTTACTACTTTCAACTTGCAAAACTTAATTAGGCCCATTGAAGTCATTTGATCATATAGTCTAATATGTAAACATGGAGTTTCCCTCATATGCTCAGATATTGTAAGCTTTACAAACAAGCCTGTTTTCAAACTCATAGTTATTTTATTCCATCACAATTTTCATATACATGTATTTTATTTGACTTCATGACCTTCTCTTTACTTTAACAAAAATTTCATTTCTTTGAAATTAAATTCACCTCACAGATATTACTAATATGGCTCTTTTGAGTTTTTAAGCCCAACTTTGCATTGCTCTAATCATTCTAATTCTCATCTAATCTTATCTTCAAACTTGTGACAAATAACATTATTTTACTTGAAATTCAAATACTTTAAGTACAGCAAAGTATGAAAAGATTTTTTCGAAGAAGCAACACTTTGTGAAGTCACTCTTTGGTAATTATCATAAATTATTGCCAGTAATGTATTTGTTCAAAGTCATCTCATGGTAAGTGCATAAAGCCGTGATCTGGGGAAGTTCCCATTTATGGAGATGCTATTGCTGCACAAAGTAATGACAAATCCGTCCACCGATTCTGGTGCCTGTTAACAAAACCATCAATAAATTGTATACATCCCTCACGGCTGTGAACTGGATTCCGAGCTCTCTAAAAGTAGCATGGTCTGTTGAAGAAATAAAGAAATTAAATCTGTGTTTGTAACAGAAATGATATTTCACAGTTTCTTAATCACTATAAATAACAAAGACATCATTAAAGGATTTGTTTTTCCATGAAAGATGTATACACGTGAAAGTAATTCAAATAAAACTTTGACTTTTTGGCTAGAGCGCAGGGAGTTTAATCCTGAAGTCGCTGGTTCAAACCTCATTCTAGCAAGGTATTTCTTTGCTATTTCTCACTCAGTGTTCCCACTTTAATTTACTGATATGTATCAAATCAAAAATTATTGGTGATCAGTGATTTCTCACATAAGAAAAAATGATTAAATCCCTTTCAAAAGTGAGTAACAGATTTTATTTACCATTATTGATGTGACTTTAGTCTGCAGACAGTTTTTAACTACTTTTAAATCTTGAATAGTGTCAATTATCTGTTTTTTTAGAGATCTAGTTCTCTATGATAACAAATTAATATATAGATTAATGTTGAGTTTAACTGTGCCAAGAACAAATGCAGTCATTAAAAGATGTTGGTGCAGGGTGACATATCACAACTTTAGGCAAATCGCTGCAACTAGGTCTATAATAAACATAACCCATTAAGCTAAAAAAAAACATTTTTGTATTTTTGATTATTATTCTATTTTTTAATATTTCAGTTTCTTCGTTGTTTTATACAGAATCAAGATCAGAATGTAGTTGTTAATTGCAATAATGTAACATCTTTGACTTGTTCCTTACCTCCTCCAGTTCGTCATCTTTCACGACTAAATCGATCTCGAGCTGATTTTGTTCCAGCTGTTTGTCATCTTTTATCGTGGTTTCAACATCTTGGATTCTCTGGTAGCGCTCGTAAGCTACCTGTCTGAGTCTTTTCGCTTCCGTCGGCCCCAACTGGCTCACAAAATTGCTAAAAGCACCTGCTGAATTCTGCAGGAGGTTATAAGGGTGGTCAAATTCCACCACTTGGCCCCCATCAAGCACCTAGATGGGTACCAAAAAAAATAGCTTAAAGACAACTTGATACAGTCAGGCATGAGCTTTTTCCGCGAATTAGCGGAACATCCAAGATTTCTTTTCTACCTCGGGGACAGCAACTATTATCTTAACACACTGTAGCATACGCAAACTGGAGCCTATACCGCAATTTTTGCAAAGTTCCGTGATTTTTATTTTACCCCAGGCTCATCCCTGTACAGTAAGACAATCTATCAGTGTAACGTACAATATTTGTGGCAATAGAATACTATTCCAGGTTTAGGTGTGCGGAAGCTTGCTGCACATCGTTGCATTGAAGTCATTGTGGATAGCAGTTTGCTATGTGATGCATGATAATATTAATACCTTCCCATTTATGTCTCAAAATCCTTCTTCCTTCCAATTTTGAATGTTTTTTTTATTCTTACAGTCATATAACGCTACGATGAACATTCCTGGTACTTTATCTAGCATCTGTTAGTTTTCTCTGTTGTACAAATTTTAATGCATTGTTCTGTACATTTGGGAAAACATTTGGGAAAGAAAAATGACATTGTTTTGAAATTTGTTCACTTTTTAATTTAATTAATAGGAAATATGGGTTAGGAACTCACCATTACTTTATTGGAGTCCATAATAGTGTTCAATCTATGGGCTACTGTTATAACAACACAGTGGTCGAACTTGGAATGTAGCTTATGTTGAATCAAGGCATCCATCCTAGATTGTTAAAGAGAAAAGATTTAAAAGAAGCTTGAAAAATGTCAAAAAATTACACAGTAAATATAAAAAACAGAATTTTGTACCAGACCAAGATTGTTTTCAAAATTTGCAAGTGGAAAGATGCTAGAGATAGAACAATCAGAAGATTGGAAAACTAATTGTTTAAATATTTTGTTTGTTGCAGTTATTGTAACTGTTGTTATTATAGCTGAAGTATTTGCTGTTCTGTAGAATGTTAATATAGGAGAAGCTTAAAGATGTAACTTTACCATGTTGATATTCTAGCTGTAGAATTAGTTATCTAGGTGTTAGTGTTACTAATGGTTCTGTCATCAGTGGTGGAAAAGTGATAGAAATTATCTTAATTGCTGCTGTTATCAAAGAATTGGTTAAGTTCTAGCTGTATAAGTTACCTAAATAGCTGTTTTAATGGTAATGTTGGTTGTAAAGGTAGTTTAAAATTTTGGAACGGTTATAGAAGTGGAGTGTGCTATGGAAGTAGAGCATGTTACCGGAGTAGAGCGTGATAGAGTAGAGCGTGCTATGGAAGTAGAGCATGTTACCGGAGTAGAGCTTGCTATGGAGTAGGGCGTACTATAGAGGTAGAGCGTGCTATAGTGGTAGAGCGGGCTATATGGTAGAGTCTGCTATAGGTTAGAGCCTGCTTAGAAGTAGAGCTTGCTATAGTGTAGAGCCTGCTATAGAAATACAGCTTTATAGAGTAGAACGTGCTATGGAAGTAGAGCATGCTCTAGAAATACAGCGTGTTATAGAAGTAGAGTGTGCTATAGAGTAGAGCGTGTTATAGAAGAAGAGCATGTTAGACATGTACTTGTTTCAGCATTATTATTATAATTAGCAGTTGTATTGTTTTTACATATTGAAGCACAGTTGGTAGATTAAGATAACCACTGACAATTTGACACAATACAGATGCAAAAATGATCTCTAATCATAGAGTTAAAAAAAAAAAAAACCAAAAAAGCACTAACTGTGGATCTACACTGGCTGTTGCTTCATCTAAGATGAGAATTAAATTTTCTCTCAGAAGAGCCCTAGCTAGGCAAATCAATTGCCTCTGTCCGAGGCTGAAGTTAGAGCCGCCCACTCCGACGTTCATCTCCAATTTCTGTGGATTATGCTCCACGGTGTGACTGAGTTGAACCTGTCACAGAGTACGCAGAGAGAGAGAGAGAACATAGTTTATCAAAAAGAAAGAAAAAGACTGCAAAATAGTCATTTTGTTGTGCAAAAGCTAAAAATGATAAATTTTAGATGTCACTAGATCATAGTTGGGTATGTGAGGGGATTGAAGTTTATCCCCCCACGAATAGTTCTCAGTCTAATTACAAGTCAGCCTCTTTATAGACTGTGATTCTAATCTGATTGTCTACATCAAATCTGGTTCTTATTCCCTTTCAGAAAACCCCTTGATGTATCCTGTAACTTGCTTGACAACTGAGATCCTTGAGGCTGTCCCTGTAGAGCACAGGTAGGTAGGTAGGTAGGTTGGTAGGTAGGTTGGTAGGTAGGTTAGGTAGGTTAGTAGGTAGGTATAGGTAGGTATAGGTAGGTAGGTAGGTATAGGTAGGTAGGTAGGTATAGGTAGGTAGGTAGGTGTAGGTAGGTAGGTAGGTAGGTTAGGTAGGTATAGGTAGGTAGGTATAGGTAGGTAGGTAGGTAGGTAGGTATAGGTAGGTAGGTATAGGTAGGTAGGTAGGTATAGGTAGGTAGGTAGGTATAGGTAGGTGGGTAGGTAGGTTAGGTAGGTATGTTAGGTAGGTAGGT
>JAAAKB020000001.1:1249607-1268258 GCA_010014835.2 Apostichopus leukothele | reverse complement strand
TTTCGCACCTTAGTTGAGCTGCCTATTCGTCTATAATGCAACTCATCACACAGCTAGTAGCCAAATCACTATCAGATCAAGACAGACATGGCAAGGTGTGAACAAATCAACTCTCCCAAACTCACCAGTCTGTTGGCAGGAGAGATAAAGTCTCAGTAAGTTGAGGTCAAGAAAGCTGAAAAATGCAACCTATGGTTAATGGACTAATTCTCGTCATGAATCTCCAATGCGCCATCGTTACTTGTGTTAATTACACCCTACCCTTTGTTGCCATGCAGAGTTTTGCCTGTAGCTATGCAAAAAAAAGATTTAAATAATCATTTCCAAAATGGTTTTCATGCATTTATACCAGTCAGAGCTGTCGCTGGAAACTTGTAAAGAACAGTTAAAGTTGATCTTAACCCGACCTTGGAAATTTAACCAGCATTGAATCCAGGGGTTTTAGAATGGCTATACAAGTACTGTAAGTGCAGTCACCTATTACCAACTATCTAGAGTTATTATATTTTTCATGCATACAGTAAAAATATAGATATTATGTATTATCCTTCACGCTGTTTATTATTCTATATATTCCATGCAATTTTTTGTCATAAAATCTTGTATATAAAACTAACAAATACTGCAGAGTTATTGCTGAAGAAACAACTAGCACTTCTGTACATTGTGAGACAATATTATAATAATAACCTTTGTGTAATTATTTTGTAATCTATTCTTTTTGCAGGTTTATAACTATAGTCTGTGTTTGTGTGGTGTGGTGAGGTTATTATGACTAATAATAAAGGTACTGTATCAATAGAGGTATCATATGTAAAATTTATATATTTGTGAAATATTTGTGATATCAGAGATCTGATCAATGTGTGGTAGCTATAAATGGGTCTATGCATTGGGAATAATTTATCCAACTGGTAACACATCGCAAAATGTAATGCAACATGGACTGTAAGGTGCCATACAAGTCCAAAGATGTATAAATTAGCAGATTTTTTTTTACACAAGAAGGTAATATTTGTTATAATAAACTACATTCAACACCCGCAAAGCTGCTACACAATTATTTGAACGCAAACTTAAATATTCCCAGTTCTCTAGATGATATATTCTTCAACATGTTATTGTTCTCTGAATGTCTAGATCTCAAGCGTCATATCTCAGGCTTCTGATCTAACCCACGTCAATGTCGAGAACCTTGGTGAATATGCCCAGAGAGAGAGGCTATAGGTGTCATACCTGTTTAGATTGACAATTTGACTCATAGATTTGAAGCCTAAATGTTCAAAGCATGTACTGTCTACGTAGGTTAAAGCGTAACACATTGACTCAAGCAGTGGTCTTTGAAGTTCTTATACAGTTGTCTGTTTAGCTTTCATCTTTGTAAGCTTTTTTAAGTCTTGGTGATGTTAGACATTTCCTTAACTTTGCCAGGATTGTGCGACTCTCAAAAATCCTGGAGATAGAACAGTTTGTAAATTTAACCTTTTCCATTTTGAAGTAATTATGTTTCTTCATTAGCGCATTCTTTTGATTTCCCAAGTGTACCAATTTTACAAAAGTTATCAATGATTTCAACTTCCTTGCATTTATAGAATTTGTCTTTTTTCTTCTCTTTTTGCTCTTTCTCTTTCTCTCTCTCTCTCTGCCTAGAATTTTCTTCCTGATATTTTTTCAAACAGAATATTCTCATTTTAATTTTTACTGTTCAAGTAAATATATTACTGCAGTTTTTCTCTCTCCTTACTGTTTCTAAATTTCTTTCATTCTTTCTTATTTTTGGTTTCCAACTATGAGTCCAGAGTGTTTAGTTATTCCCTGGTGGAATTGTGTGGCAAAATATTTTGTGAAAATCAGTAATATGAGAATACCAAAACTTGCATATTGTTAATTGGATTTTTAATAATAGAAAAAAAACATTTTGAATTGATTCTAATTAACCACTTAAGTTAATTAAAGTGACATATATTGTTTCCTGCAAAATTGGATGGACTAAATAATATACATTAAGCTGGTTATGATTTGTCTATATATATACAGAATATAACTTTGAGGAATTAAAAAATAGAAAAACCAATTTCCATCCTACTAACTTTTTAAAGTTTGCAATTGGTTATTACTGATAATCAACCTCTGTCTTGCTTACATGTGTCTCTGATTACCATTGTTAAAGCAAAGCATTTATTGTTAAGGTGGGTGGTAGAGAGGGTCCTCACATTTCCACCCCCCCTGCCCCCTCACCAACCCTCCAATTTGCAAAAGTCTATGGGTCTTTCACAAGATAACCTAAACATTGTTTTTTTTTTCCACATATACTATACCCTTCTCCATATGTAACCTCTCACTCGCTTGGTGAAACCTCTTGTGTGTTAATACAACAGTGGATGATTATTTCAAATGTAGGCTACTACCATTGTAAATAGTGGGTGGGGGGGGGGGGGAGCTTAATACAAGTTTTATGTCTGGATACATACTTTACAGTATGTAGCATTCTACCTGGTACTAAGAGGGTTAAGAGGTTGCCAGGATGTGGAAAAAATAAATGCAGATAACAATTTCTATACAGTAGTATTTCTTATAATATTATTGTCTGTACATGACTATTACTAGCCAGTGGTATGTGTAAAGTTGGTGCAAGTATAACCTGAAGGTACACTACATATCAGACCCACCCCCCCCCCCCTCCCCACCCTCATGATCACTGAACTGGGAGTTGAGGTTTGAAGCCATTTGTTGTACCATAATGCTATTAATACCAACTGTACTACTATTGCGTCAAGCTATGCGCATAGACAAAACAAATTTTGTGCATAAAAACAACAATGACCTCAAAGACCTCAACCCTGATCCCAGGATAAACTCAACCTTCGTTTACTTTACAATAGTCTGGAGTCTGATTCTCTTTCTATATATTTTAATCACTGCATGGATTTGAGTCACAGGGTGGGTCCACATCAGTTCCATTCTAATGTAAACAGGGCTTGTGACTTGTAATCTATCAAACTGCATGTTATTCTGATTATAGTCTATGCACTAAAGCAAGTATAATATCAGCTCTGTAAGACAAGTAGTTAACTAATTTTCTGTATGATCCACCCCTCTCCATCCCCCTCCCCTGGTCATCATTCTGTCCCTGATACCCTCATATCTAGTAACGATGAAGTATTTCTTCTCTGTCCCTCCGTGCCTTTATCTTTAATCTGCGAAGACAGCTCTGCCCGGCAGTGACGGTGAGATGATATTTACTACACGTGAATAACACGTCGTCGGTTCAGCTGTATATTTATCATAAATCCACGTACGGCTTACACCTTCCCCGTCTTTAAAGTATACAAACGTGTTAAACTTTATTTTCGGGTAGCTTCCTGACGACATTAATGATACTGGAAAGCTCTTTCAAAATTCAAACATAGCCATTATCAAAACTCATTCAAAGTATTATAAAAGTTAAACCAAAAAAAAAGAAGGCTTGAATTAGCATGCCTTGTAACAAAATCTGATTTTATGGTGTATTTACACATCTTGCTACTGGGAAAGGGAAAAGGTTACAATTTTATTGAAAGATTAAAGGGGGCCGGTACAGTAAAGGAGGGTGCCTTACTGTCCTGTGAGTCTGCATGCCCAATCAGTGTGGAGCTATGCGAATATTGATACTGGCACAAGAAACTCTTTAAGGTAAAATTCCATACTGAAAATGGTAATATGGATATGCTAATGAGTGAATTCAACCAGTTAATTATGCATCTTTACATCTTGTTTGAACGACTTAGAAAACTACCAAAATTTATTCACTTGGGAAATCTTTAGAGGATTATAATTGGGTTGCAATAATCTGTGATATTACATGAGGATAACACAAATACATTGTTTCTTTTACTGTTATATCCCCTTATCAAAGTGATGTATGAGTATAATATAGTCATGAATGCCAAATTAGCACGAATATTAAATATTGAAAGCATGCAATTAATCCTATTTCATATTGAAAACCTGAAGCTATTGATTTTATTGCGATGTTGGCATAAGCTTTGACACCTTTATTAAAATTGTTTCCTTTGCATCGCAGCCTGTTGGCTAAGATCACGTTTCAAATTTCCTTTCCGCATATTAAAGCAAAGTGCACTCTCGTGTAGGACTCGGGGGTCGCGATGCAATCACTTTCCCATAATGCTGATGATGTGTGCTTCTCATTCCAAGGTTCTGCCTTGAGGGAGGGAGAGGTGGGGGGGGGGGGGGACTTTTACAATGAAGGTACACGGGACTGTCACAAAAAATGGTAGATTACCTTTAAGCTTATGTAACATTAATGTTACATCACTCCTCCAAAATCTTGCCTGAAAAACTAGATTTGAGGCCTAAAAGTTCAAAGATTTTTACAATGAAAGAGAAATATTTTATACTTAATGTGATGATGATGATGATGGGACATGAAATAAATCATAAGTAAAGTCATTTGGAGTGGGCTGAACTACATAGATCTCCTGGTTAGATTGTGTAGTGTTTTAATTAACAGGATATATTCCACTGGCAGGTTTTATGACACTTCTATGGAAATGGACAATATTCCATACTGGTAGCTTGAAAATATCAGTCAAGTTTGGGTGAACGACATTTGTGCTAGAGTTTCTTGCCTTTGACAGTGGTTATGTCAAAATATGAAAAATCTTGTGTGCAGTATTATATTGAATGTACATAAAACTTAACGTAAAATCAATTTAAAAAAAATATGCAATTTTCTTAGGAATCACTATAAAGAATCACTATAAAGTCGATTTTTTTCATTCTTGTTGTTTTCTCTCTTGACAGAGTGCCTAGAGATTACGAAACGCTTCCTGATCATTTTTACTTCTCCGACATTGAGAGACACAATGCTGAAATTGCCGCTTTCCATTTAGACAGGTACGTCAGTCAAATAATTCAGTTTTTGCTGAATTCATCTAATATCTTCGCCTCCTTGTGATTGGGCCCGGCATTTATAATTACCTGGACTAATGTGAACAATATAACTTTGTGTCTTTATGTTTGGTAACCAAGACAACTGTATTGTGCATCCTCATCAGCTGATCATGAAACACCGGTCCAGATGTTTGGTTATAAGATAACCTTGTCCTCTAAAACAACCTTCTTCTCTATCCATTTTTTTCAAATTTGACCGATAATCCTTCAGTCGATGAGTACTTTGTAGTATCGTCATCCAATTTATATGAATTTTCTTAATTCACGTAGGAAAGGGGACCAAAATCCAAACTCATGGCAGATAAAATCCTATTTATTTTCACAATTTCTTGTTGTTTGGTTGTTTTTTTTTTATCAGTGGACTGTTCCCTGAGGTGCTCTAGTATTTATTTCCCAGCTCAATTTGTTATTATTCCCCATTTTCTGTTTCTCCCAGACGTGATGGGAATTAATTTAAAGACTGACGTATGTAGCCCTCTCTATAACTCACTACACTTCACCCGAATGTCAAATCACGAATGACAACTGCCCCGTTGTTTACGTGATAGAATGTGATAACAGTTTGGACTGCCCAAGTAATTGGTTTTACGAGAATTTGCAAAATCCTGGAAGAGGCATGAATGGAGTGGCATGGCGACTGAATCTCACAAAGTCATCCTGAAGAGCCCTTAGGAAAGTTCTCTCATCAGACTTTAAAGTTTATATGACGTAAACATTGTCGCTGATGAGGCAATCTGTATATCCGTGCGTCCAGGGCCTGGACCTCGTCCTCGACGAGAAAATTAATTTGAGCTACGACACTTCCTCGTAGGATTTTATTATAGTAAGGAGATGAAGTTGGTTATTTGTTCTTGGAGTCGAGAGAGGGACTTAACATTTACTTGAAGTATCACCCGCACTTCAAGCGATTTGAAATGAGTACGGAGGCCATCTTTCAGCTATAAGATAAGAACATCAATCTTCCGTAGTTTTTATAGATGAATAATAAAGTTTACCTTGAAAATTGTTTTTTGAGTAGCTGCTTAATTGTTTATAAAAAAAGTGTGGTGCCCATTGATAAATTGAAGTGCACCACACCTGTAACAACCGTGAAAAGTTAATAAAAAATTATTCAAACTGTAGATTTTACAGATCTCTAGTATTAAAATAAGCAGCATAGTGGAAACACTTGATTGAACCATCCTAGCTGAACCTAATTCCCAGAATAGATTGTTGAAAATTAGATACCATAAACGTTTTATTCTAAAAAATAATAAAAGATAGATTTACATAAAGCTGATACAGATAGAACAAGCTATGGCAATGTGTGTTGGATATGAAGTTTCATTTACAGCCTCTTTCTCATATTTTAGTTTTGATCATATTTTTTTATTCTATATTTTAATAGTGTCTTGTTTGTTTAAACAATAACAACATTTTAATTTTGTATCAACATTCAATCCCTTAGGACAAGTAATTTTTTTGTAAATACAACAGTCATATTTACTGTGGTACCTACTGACCCAAACATAAAACATGAAAGAATTTGTCAATCATTTACGAAACATCCAAAGCAGTATTGTTGCTTGTTTTTTTCCTCATGTGTTTACTCTTTTTGATAACACACATCTGCAGCCACTGATTCACCATAACAAATACCTGTGAAATTGTTTCAAGGTTGCCTCCGTGAGTCTGACATACGTTATTGTAAAATCAATTTAAATTTTTTGCCTCAAACTTCGTTTGACACAAATTTCATTTGGGCTTGTTACTCCATGCTTCAATCAGACTTGCTTTTACCCTTGGTGCAAGATATCTGACCATGAACACCTAATTGAACATCAGGTATTTACAAAGGTAGCAGCTGCTCTTTCAACTTGAAAATATTAATTTTCTTGTTTTAATTTTCTAGCGGCAAGGCAATATAATTATGATGGGGCTTTTTCTCTCTCAATATATATATATATTTTTTATTTTTTATTTTTTTCTTGTTCTGGTGAAGAGTCCCGCATGGCCTACAGACTCTTTATTTATGCTCTCTGGGCAAAACCTTGATCAAATTTTGAAGGTGGAATAGTTATCGGCCAAGACTCTCATGAATGACTAATGTGGAACATGAATATTCAGTAGCAAAAGCTATTACAATTTTAAGGGGAAAATAAACGTTGACGAGAATATTTATTTCTTTTTATTTTTCTGAATTTCTCTCTAATTTAATAATTAAGTTTGTGAATAATGTTTGCTTGGTCTGCTCTCTGTCATCCAGTTAGGTTGCTAAATACAAATGTAAAAAAAAATTTTAAAAATATATAAATAAAAAATATTTATATATAGTCAAATTATTATTTCTATTCTCCTTTACCTTTGATCTCTCAAATAACAAATGTCAGCTTAGAGTGAAAGTTTTGTGAGGCGAGTTACTCGCCAAACAACTTTATTGCTCTGACGTTTACAGACTAAGTAAGTTGTCAAAATATTGACATTTTACAACAACGATTTCAACCTCTTCAATGTTGGTTAAGTTTCCTTAATAAAGCCAATTTGGGTGGTTTTGTTTACGTTAATTGTGTGAGGGTCAACAAGGTCAGCAATTATCTGTCCAGGTTCTTTAATTCGTTAAGCAAGCACCGTGAAGTGTTGACAGTTGACCTCTGGGATATTTGTTGGTTTTAGCACTCTGCATCTAATTGCTTGCAAATTATGACAGTTTTGGCTTAGAGGGACACAAAGATACTATTGTCAACACACTAAATAATAGTAATATTGATTATGAGAAACTTAGGCAGACTCTAAAAAACTGACAAGGTTGGATTGAATGTCAAATTACTCTGGAATAGTAGTTGCAAACATTTTCAGAACGGCTAATTCAAAAAAAAGGGTGTATTGACCTGAAGTGGGTCAGTGGGGGTGCAGGGCTAAAATGTTATCAAATTTACAGGCTGGTTAGGTTTCTATGAAATGTTATGTCTTCTAATAGGCGGCTTTAATGTGCTGGTTAATGTAAAGGGAGCCTGACTGTTTTCTACTAGTAGTTTTAAAAAGAAACGAATGGTAAATTGACCCATCTGTGGCAACGTTTCATAGTTATTCAAAATTATTCAATAAAATCGATACGGGTACTTAAACACTTTTTATCTCTTCTTTTCTTTCTCGACAGAATTTTAGACTTTAGGAGGGTTCCTCCCGTGGCCGGACGGTGGTTTAATTTATCTTCTGATGTTTACATACGAGCAGATGAATCATTACGAAAAACATTCTTTAGGTCTCCAGGTTGGTGTTATATAAGAGGAGAATCAATTCTTGTTGAATGGTGTTAACAATGGTGTTTACAATGGTGTTAGCAATGGTGTTAACAATGGTGTTAACAATGGTGTCATATAGTGCACAGATTTGAGATGTGGGGAGAGGACTCATGGCTTAACAGCAGTACTCATGACATCATTAGAGGCACTCATGTCATCAATGGCACCCATGACATCATCGTTGGCATCCATGATATCATTAGAGACACCCATAACATCATCAGTGGCACTAATGACATCATCAGTGGCACTATGACATTATCAGTGGCACTATGGCATCATCAGTGGCACTTATAACATCAGTGGCACTCATGACATCATCAGTGGCACTTTGACATCATCAGTGGAACCCATGACATCATCAGTGGCACTAATAACATCATCAGTGGCACTATGACATCATCGGTGGCACTATGACATCAGTGGCACTATGACATCATCAGTGCACTTTGACAGACATTGGTATCACAAAAGTAAGACTTATCTCATGGACTTTGTGATGTTTTGCGGTTAATATCCATCAGATGCAAAAATTCATCAAGAGTGGTATTTATAAGACCAGCATTGATGGAATATGTTCAATATCATATGACAAGATTTCTTTTATTGGCAGGTCAAGTCAAAGTTTCTATTCATAATTATAATTGGGTTACCTGAAACAGAAAGTAACAATGAAAACTGGTTCTTTGAAGACATTTTCTGATATCATATTTCTGCAGTACTACCTAGTATTTGGATTAATAGGTAGAATACCTTACAACTCTGCTCAGTGGCGATGGAGAACTAGTTTGTCGCAAATTCACGGAAAGACAAAATCAACTCGGTACACCCATATTTCTAATAAAGAGAGAATTAAACTTGTATTCGACATTAAAAAGCACTTAGGACTGAGGTAAAAATTGGGATGATCTAAAGGCATAAATTGAACTTTATGATTCAGTTTGATTCCCAGCACACTTATATGCTCTATTTATTCCACACTGTCAAGAACTAAGTTCAAATCTTCTGCTTGAGCGATCATGTGAAAAGTAGTTAGCATCAAACTTCAAAGGTATTTGAGAAACCATGCTCTTATGAACACACCAGGCCATCGGAAAAGTCGGTCGGTCACGTAGGTAAAACGAGATTGAGGAAACGGATGTCACACTATTCTGGTCGACTGTTGGAGGTATAAGTTAAGAAATTGCAGACTTTGAAATGTAACTTTCGTCAGTGTTCAATTTAGTGTTGCACAATGATTATGAAACAATGAGGGTAACATCACGTCAATACAGGGAGTACTTGTGAGCGCGTCCTACTTTCTACGCTCAAATACCGCCCTCTTTGCCCTTCATCTGCCAAACTGTAAAATAAATTAAAGTGATTCCTTTAAATTGCCATAGAGCTTTCCTTGGACAGGTGTGTATATACCTTGGTGCCTATGCTTTAGCGTATCTGAAGTGGACCTAGTTTTCTGTTATACAATTGCATTATCAAACTGTCCTACCTGTCTGTAAACCTATTCCATTCCCGAACCCTAAAGACTGTATTTCTCTCCTAGGACACATTCAATTAGTTGAGTAGAATAATGTAAGTCAAACCACTACATTGTGTCTGCAGCATTCTAGCGTCTTTTTCTTTTAAATTTCTCCCCCTACTTTCCGTAAATTTTTTCTCTGAAAATAACAAATTGAATGGATTCCCTCACGTCTGTTCTGTCCCGAAGAATTAGGGATTATGCTGGCAGTTTGAATGTTGTCATGGAGATTCCGTTGATGGACCAAATACATCTGTAAGGTGTATATGACACAAGGGAAATTCAGCAGATTTTATGGCATTGAAAGAAAGCAAAGGTAAAAGAAATATATAGACATTGGCGGCTAGCAGAGATAGAATAGTAAAAACCAAATACTGGGGTAAGTCATTAGTAAAGAGAGGGCGCAAAGCAGGAGACAAAAGCGGTTTGATCGTTATGAAAGTGTGACTGGTGTCCAACCACAAAGAAATGTTGGAGAAACCAGTTAGCTTGTTTAATCGTCATGCCTATAGCTAAATCCTTGCCAAACCCCTACCCCTCCCCACCCACCCCCCTCACTCCCTTCAACCATCCCCTGACTAGTAGCACTACTGAATAACAAGCAATAATGAACATCCATCGTTAATGAAATTAATAAAAAGAAAACAAAGCATCCTTTCAGTGGCAGATGAAGGTCTTTTCTTTTAGTGTATGTAATTGTCAAATTAGTTTAATAATGAAAGCTCATGGTTCAAGTATTCCATCAGCACTGTTTTGTTCCTGTAGTTGTGATCTATTTAATACCCTTCAGATGTAACATGCTGCTGCCTTCCATGTTTGGTTGACTTCATTTCTCTCATCACCATTGTAGACAAATTGATTTCAAAATTGAATTGTGTGATTAAGCCTCAATAGCTGTTTCTCGTTCTTTTATTTCTTTCTTTTCTTCTTTTTCTTTATCAAGGGTCGTCGTTGTTAAAATGAATTTGTGATTGCATCGGTTGTTCATAAGTCAGTAATTCATCGCGTTGCTTCCTGTAGTTGCGTGCAGGCACAAGGGTTTATGGAGACAGCTCATAGATAGTTTAGTTTAATGAGTCTGTAATGTTTGATTGTGAATGGAGGGCACAGCAAAATATGTCCTATATGCAGCAAGAGTATGAGCAAACTGTACAGTAAAGGAAGTTTTGCAAACAGTTTGTATTAATTATAAACAGAAACATAATCATTTAAATTTTGAATGAATTGTTGATGATTTGTTGAAGACCAAGCCAATTTTTATAATCCTTGTCTGTTTTGGTGGGGAACCGACCGCCCTAATCAGCAATGTGGATTGACACACAGTAACATTCACAGAGAATAAATGAAACGTTTACACTGGAAAATAGAGCTTTGTTAACATTTTGTAAAAATTTCAAGATGTGATCATGTTCCAAATCATTCATGAATCCAACGTTCTCTTGCCTTTCTGGTGCTACAACAGAAGCTCCTTAAGATGCATTGATAGGTTGTGGTAGCCTTGGTGTAATTTTGTGTGTGTGGGAGGGGGGTATTGGCTGGTTGGCTTTGAATACTGTGAAGATGTTTTATAAATGAAGTTAACAAACATTAAATGTAAATTGATATATTTTTACATTTCTACATCTGTCTTTTACAACCTTTGCAGCCAATAACCTCTGCTTTGTTGGGCATTGCTCTTACTACTGCGAATCGGAGACAGCTGTCTGCGGCAAGCCTGACACGATAGAGGGCAGTGTTGCAGCCTACCTCCCAGCCTTTAAGCTTTCACCACGGAAGACCTGGAAACATCCGTGGAGAAGATCTTATAGCAAACACAAATCAGCAATGTGAGTAACGATGATTGAATAATCAGGCCAAAATATCATCATCTTCTGGAAGATGATCCTCCTCGAACTTTTTTCGGAGGACGATGGCCGCAGCTTGAAGCAACATTTTGTAGGTCTTTACTGTATGTCATATTGTCGCTGAAGATGAATAATCATCTGAAATCTCATCATTATTTCGAAGGAGATGGAAGCATGTACGATTTGTAAGTGATACCAGATGAGTTTGCTGGTATTTTGAGCAGCATCTTATTCTGGCCCTGAATTTGATCAAGTTCAGATATAATCTGGTACTAAACACTCATAGTAATATAGTGCATTTGCTTCACAAGCCAATATTTATTTCAAATATTGAACAAATAGTCCAAAAATATTTAGTGTGTTTGCTTCCCACTCACCCTCCCCCCCTTTTTTCTCCCCCTTTTTCCTATTTTCCTATTTTTTATCTTCCAAGTTTTGAAACTAATTAGACAAAAAGTGTCTCAGAAAATGAAAGTTCCCAGTTTCAAATGGAACCGTTAAGTTATTAACGATGAGTTGACATTAATGAAGTAGGCAAAAAGCAGCAGATGATCAATCAAAATCATGTCGTGAATAATAAATGTTAAGTTTGGTCAAGATGAACAGAAATGTTTTGTGGGACTGAAATAACTCATGCACTGTAAAAGCAAGTTAAGGGTAACTTTAGTACAATAGGCCAACATATTAGGTTAGTCTAATTATTGCAGTGTATGAAACCTGCATGGAAAAATGGCAAAGTGGTGGCGCTATGCCATTTTACATGAACCTACTCAGTACATGCTATTGGCACAGCAAGTTTGAACTTTTGAACAGTGGAAGTACAGTACTTAGTCAGGTTTTGTTTCCTAATGGACAGATTTATGGGTAAGCCACCCAGATTAGCTACTGGACTGCCTATAAAAATATGTCTCAAAAATATATCCATTTTTAAATGATTGAAATGGGGATCTACATTTGAACATTATTGCTGACAATGACACAAAAATTGTAGTAAAAAATACATATTTTAATTTACAAAATGAATATCTTGATAGTTTCAATACATTTCACAAGTGTTCATAGCAGAATGATAAAGTATTTTATTATTTTAGGATCAAATTTAGTGTTTCACTACCAGTGAGTCTCTTTCAGGCTTTAAGTTGTCTAGTTCTGAAACTCAGTCAAGTCACAGTATTATTTGATATCTCTTTCAGAGAATAATTATGTCTAAATTATGTCTAAACTTTTCAAGATTAGATTGGATGAATCAGCTAGCCCCTTACACTTGCTTTTAATTTTAATTGTTTTTATATACACAGAAAAACATCAAAGAGCAAAGACTAATTATTATGTATTGCGTAACAATATGTTATATGAAATAACAATGTTTAGATTGACAATACACACACAAGAGCAATGATGTATATAAGCATATATGTTGCACACACTCAAAAGCCTCAGGATTTCTGCACAAAGGCTGAACACTTAACTATAGTCGCTGTGCTGAAGCCATTAAAGATATGAAATATAACCAGAGACTTTATGCTTTACAATTAAGTTTGTTATGTCTATTATTTATACTAGCAAAGCAGACATCATAATTTTGCATCGTGAGTCTGACTAAGATGTCAAATGTAGCTGGTACTAGTATTAGGTTCTTACTTCCAAACCAGAAAGTAGATAGGCCTGCCAGTGATGTACGAGTATGAATAGCTTGCATTTAATATTATGGTAGAAACAATGATAAAATTCATTGGTATAATTTAAAGAGATATAAAGCAAAATGAAGAAAGATGAGAAGGGAGAAATTTAAGCCGATGGTGATGGTCTTTTTTATGTTTGCTGGTGGAAGATGCATTATCAAGTGTCATAATAGTTATAACTAAAGGCTGTTTTTGTTTAGAAAAGAGAAAACATCAAAATAGATTTTTGTGTCCATGTGGTAAAAGTTTCGGAAATAATACCATGGGCCTGCCAATATCATCACAATTTAAGGACAGTTTTTTATGTTTGATTTGTCAACTTTCTGTTCAAACAATGAAGATTGAGTCAAACTTTAAAGCAGTGAATGCTTAGACTAGGTCTGATTTAAGTTGTTAGTTTTCTGTAGAAGGTTTGAAGCAGTATATCTGTAGTAATGGACCAGTTCCACTACAATACTTTGTATCATGAATGTGTCATACAGATTTGCCAGCTCTCCCAAATTTAAACCAGAAGGCTCTTGGTGTTTTAGGCAATTCTCATGGTCTCCCGTTTTCAAGTGATGTGCTAATCTCCTGACAAAATTTGTATTCTAAGTTTTTCCTTGCATTTAGAAATGGGCAGCTCATATGTCTTTTGCTAAGTTAGTAGCAAGGACAAACCCACATAGTAGTGTTTAGGGAAAGAATAATGTGGAATGCTTTTGGCATTGTGTTCTGGAGCACAAAGGTTAGCGTGACAATTAATTTTACGAAGGCTATATTATCACAGAGGTGACATGTAGAAACAACCAATATATATTCTATATTACTTTGATATCTTGTTTCAGTTGGATAATGCTCAATTCTCTCTGTTTTTTTAACCAATCTCCCAAAAATTTGTGATGGAAAATTGTAATTCTCATGATTTCTATTTAAAAAAAGGTTGAAGGTGTTAGTTGAATATGAACGTACAGAGGGTCCTTATCATATGCCAAGATTTTATTTATTTTGTGAAATTGAAATCAAATAAAGTCTTACATGTGAATTGTTAAGGACCAGTTCAACTGTGCATGTCTTTATGTCATTTCCCATGCCAAAGTCTCTTTTTTTTTGTTTTTGTATCCTCTGTAATCAAATCATTGTTATTCTTACTAACAATGAAAAGATTGCTCAAACTTCTTTCTTACATCTGTAGTAAATATTCCCTTGCTTGGGACATGCCTATCTTTAAAATAAGTACTAAAAGTTGTCTTTCAACTCTTGTTTGTGTACAACAGGTGGGAACACGATCTAACATATTGTACCCGTGTGGTGATGCGTAGACACCCTTACAACTCAGGGAGACGATTACTTGATCTTATGGATATGTCTGTCTTTGACTTTCTCATCGGTAAGACACCAGACCTCAAATATTTTAATCTGACTTGGGAAAGGGGATGGCTTAGTGGATGGGCTGTGGGGGGGGGGGGGGTGGTATGTGAGGGAAATGGCTCTTAACTTTTAAATATGTTAACAATGAAGTTTTTCTGCAGTTTGCTTGTCACAGATAAGAAATAAATGTACTTGAATCTATTTCACTGCAAAGTCTATCGAAGTTGAAATCTTATTTTCAACCTTTCAAAGCCGCATATTGTACGTATTTGGTTAAGTAATGTTCACATAATTAGATATGCCTCAATCCAAATATAACAACCATTTGATTACTCTAGATTACAAAGTTATCAATAATTTAATCCAATATTTACAGAATTGTGGTGACCCAGATATTAAAGTTCATTGCAATACCGCCTTATACTCAATTTCATCATTTGCATTCTAACAGGTATCTGATCTTTCCCTATGTAGCAAACTCAATACAAACAGCAAATTTAAACTTGATTACTTGCCCGTAATTCTCTGTCCCTTTTTGTTTTTGACTTTTGCATAAACTTCTAAGCTGTTGCAGGGAGTCTTGCTAGTCAGTTCTTTACCTCAGCTCTAACATCTTTCATATCTTAAAGCTTGCATGAAATAAATTTCATATTAGTTAAAACGATTAATGCACAACTAATAACGGTTTAGATTATTTCAAAAACTTATTATTTCAGTGAACTCTGCTCACATGTAATAATAAAAGAGGAATTTACTTCATTTTCATCGGAATCCGAAGCTGGCATTTTCATAGCAGTGAAACTCTCTCTTGTCTTGGCAGTACACATGAACACAGACTATTTATTCAGTTTGTTGCAGTCATTGAGATAGACAATGCTTTCCTTGCCAAATCATGAATAAGGGCTGCTTTGCAATACAAATATTGATAATCTAGGCTAGGCTAACAGCATTTCCTCTGCATACATTAGAAACCTACTCTGCCCGCAATATCTCGGGCAGGATTTCACTCTTTGAGGGAGAATAAATACATGGTTGAAAAGAAAGTTTGAGGTCAGACAAATTCACTCTGTAATACAGAGGGCAGCAAGCAAGCTGCGTATGGTGATGAAACATTTTTAAACCAGCAGTTGGTTTAAAGGGGTGTTGCAGTTTAGGATTTCCGGAGTGATGACTGAAAGCAGCTCATTAATCTGACATTGAAATGACTTCCAATAAGTTGTATACTGCATTTGTAAATGTATTAGTAATATTGCCAACAAAATTCTCAGGTGGAAGTCTACTTTAAATAAAGGCAAACTTCTGGACAAAATTTAGGATGCTCTATGAGGTTGATGACTATAAAACAATTTGAAAAAAAGAAAAACATTTTCATTGTTCAAGTTGTTTTATTTTCTCCATTTTTTAAGAGGTTATAAATTTATTTATTTACAGAGTTGACTCCACTCTCTCAGTCTCTCTCTCTCACTCCAAATTATTAAGTTAATTTGAACGTCTTTTTATGTTCTTTGTAGGAAATATGGACCGTCATCATTATGAAACCTTTGAGCATTTTGGTAATTTTACATATCCTATCCACCTGGACCATGGCAGAGCGTAAGTAACCTGAACAATTTGCAAATTTAATTTAAGAATTTATTTATCTTTGTGGGTCTTTTATGTACTTTGTTCTTCTTAGTTTATTAGAATGGATTTTTATAAAGTCCACCTTATCCAACAGCCAAAGTGCTGTCAGTCTGAAATTTATGTATTATTCTGAAGTTCATTTCCATCGCATGCCTCTCTCGAATGGCGACGAGAGGTGCTTCGGTCTGAAGGAGAAAAAAAGAGCCTGTGTTTTCGTTTTGTTGTTGTTGTTTGTTTGTTTGTTTGTTTTTGCTTCCTTCCTTTTATAATGCCCCTATTTGACCCTCAAAGAATGAAATTGTGCCATTTGACAGTCTAACATTTTAACCTGCAAGTTTAATACAACATTTTCAGTAGGTCCTTGCTAACCTTATCTCCCTCCTTCATTTGTACTTGCTGCTGGCAGGCTGCTGCAGACTTGACCTCTCAGATGACCTTTGTCCCTCCCGCCTCCTCCTCCTCCTCCCCCCTTCTGTCCCTCTTCCAGGCACTCTGAAATAGTTTGTTGTTTTCTCTATGTATGTATATCTTCGGTCACGTGGTTGGTGTGCTTTGATCTTAGAGTTTAAGTTAAAGTGACCTGTAACCTGGGCTTCAGATGAAAGAACGAACGAACAAACGAATGATAAAACAAAAGGAAAGTAACTAGAATCTACCTGCCATTATATAGACCCCTTGTATTGATACTTTTGTGCTTGGTGACCTTAATCGTGTTAGCAACCCTCCAGAAGCAGATGTTGTGGCCTGGGGAAGGTACTATGAGAAGAGGTAGACTCCTGTGGCCTGGTGAAGGTAGCCTCCTGTGGCCTGGTGAAGGCATTAAGGGAGGAGGTAGCCTCCTGTGGCCTGGTGAAGGCATTAAAGGTAGAAGTAGACTCCTGTAGCCTGGGGAAGGTACTAAGAGAAGATGTAGACTCCTGTGGCCTGGGAAGGTACTAAGAGAAGATGTAGACTCCTGTGGCCTGGGGAAGGTATTAAGAGAAGAGGTAGCCTCCTGTGGCCTGGTGAAGTATTAAGGGAGGAGGTAGCCTCCTGCGGCCTGGGGGTACTAAGAGAAGAGGTAGCCTCCTGTGGCCTGATGAAGGTATTAAGAGAAGAGGTAGACTACTGTGGCCTGGTGAAGGTATTAATAGAAGAGGTAGCCTCCTGTGGCCTGGTGAAGGTATTAAGAGAAGAGGTGTCCCACTGTGGCCTGGGGGGGTACTAAGAGAAGTGGTATTCTCATCCCCATTGAGAATTTTTTTATACGATGAAGGTTGCTAATAGTTGTTAAACGATGGTAATAGTTTGCAACTTTTGAAGTATTGTTATAAGATTTTTCCACTTTTTTACCCCCACAAATGTCGGAAATGTCTTTTTCCAACTTTTTTGGGTGACCCTCCAAAATGTCTTGGCAACTCTTCAAGACGTTTTGAGGATCTTAACAAGGGTCACGACCCCCACTTTGAAATACCAATGATATAGACCCACTAAACTTCCAGCCAGGAAAAATACCCTGAAAAGAAAATGTCTGGACAATTTCTTTAATAGGTGGCGCTATTCAAAAATAGAGAATTGCTGAGCATGCTAATGTAATGCTGTGTTTGTAGCTATCTGCCAGTGTTTCGGATCATGGCCTTTGCCAAACGTCAAATTTGGAGGAAATTGAATTAGTGTTCAAATGGCAGTTCATCACAGGTATTGTTACGAGCATTATAGAGTTCTCAGTCTGTGCTAAGTGAAGACCTATGGCTAACAGACTGCATTTGTTATTAATGTGACATGGAATTATCTACTAGATATGTCTGCATCCGTCCAGTTGGGAAAAGTTTACTGTCTTGTCAGGCTTTCAATGACTTATAATGACAGTACCAACAGCATGAAATATCCTGTTTATATCAGATGTGGAGATTCAGAAGATATTCATTCTGTCAGTACGACTGCTTTGAATCCTAGCGTGAGGAGTAGTAGGCCCCTACCGTGCAGAGAAGTATTTACGTATTAACCTGATTAAATTAACATAAGTTGAATATTCATCACTTCATAGCTCCAATAGGAAACTTGGCAAAGAACTGGCAGTGATGGAGTAGCATTACTACGGTAGCTGCCAGGTACCATTGAACTGAACAGTCTAGAGACCTACGTATGCAGTTATTTCACAAATTACAGTCATCTCAATTCTCAGGTCTTCTGAAAGCTTCTGTAATTTCTTTTAATATGTTCCTAAACTGAACCATTAGTTTTGAAACTGAAAAATTACTGAAGATGTACTAGGCAATTATTCCCCCGACCCTCTACCCCGATGTTTGCCTAGATGATTTATATTCCCCACCCCCCCCCCCCCACCAATGACCACACCAAACCTTCCCCCCACTCCCCCACATTATACACCCGCACCATCACCCTCCCGTCGCTACCCAACT
>JAAAKB020000001.1:1197364-1209812 GCA_010014835.2 Apostichopus leukothele | reverse complement strand
AAGTTAGGGCTAGGCTACTTAGTCCAAGTAACTTACATTGTAGCCTAGTTTGTAGGCCTAAGTTCGGCCAACTAAGTTCTAATCCAACTTAGGACTTAACGTGAGTAGGCTAGTATTACTGGATTAAGTCTCTCTTGGATCCGGCCGGGGTGTTATAATTTCCACTTTACCATTGGATGATAGTTTGGCATCGAGTTTAACATTGGATAAGAGTGAGGCATAGGTTAGGGATTTCAAATGTCGTATTTGTGAATCGTTATTGGTAATTGTTATTTGTCTCTGTGTGTTCATTCTGTGGTTGTATTTTAAATTTGTCATAATCGATTTGATATATGTTATATTTGTGAATGATTATTGGTAATTATATGTATGGTGATAGTGTAAAGGGAGAAGAAAGTGATACCCTTCATTTGTCTCTGTGTCTTTATTTTGTCGCTGCATTTAAGTCATGGTTTATTATGACAGTGTAAATGATAGGACTATAAACATTTCATTCTCCATGTGCGTCAAAGTGATATAGTTACATATGAACGAATGAAACGACACACCATTTGAGTTCAGATACAAATTTCATTTCATTCTTAGTCCATCCTTTATTTGCCACAACTTATGGTCACTACAATAAATCATGACAGAGCCTGGTTAGGGAAGCTTTATGCGATTACGATGTTCCTTCTTTTTTTGCTATTACTGCGTCAAGCCAGAACCTTTATAACGGCAGTGTCTGTATGGGTTTAATAGCCAATCGGGTCCATCAATGTGTTCCCATAAAGCATATGTAAATAACAATATGAAAAGCGAAGGTTCCATATTGCGAATAATTTGGACCAGTGGCATGTGTTTGTTGCCATATATCAACAGCTGGGCTTCATCCATCAGCTCTCAACCAATCACTCAGCAATACAGCGACGATATCCCTTCAGAAATATATATACTGGTCCAAATCAGAGAGCAGTATTGGGTGTGAGGTGCAGCGGGCAATCTCGAGTGACAACAATGGCTTTTAAAGGCCATCAAATTCTCGGGAAAGGGAATTCGTTCCTCCCCTCAACATGCCAAATGAAAATATTACTCTGAAACTGTAGAAATTAGTTTTTGTTCCCACATTTCCATATCCACACACGAGCAACAGTGTACACAACCACATTCAATGCAACAGAAGTAATACATTCAGTACAACTGCTGTGTGAGATTCTACACACAAACAATTTCCTTCCAAAAAAAAACGGTGTTTTCCACTGACAAGAAAATTGTTTCACCGCTGACAAATTTGGTGTGCGGAAAGCACCGTTTTTTGTCAGCGGAAAGTCCCGTGTGCGAAGAATAACGGTACCCAGCTAGGTTTAAGGCTATAGGCCTAGCCTACGTGGTTAGGCCTAACTTTGGTCCTCGAAATCATAATAAGAAGCTACAAAAAAGTACCTAGTCTAAGCACCTGGCTCTGATTTACTTCTAGACCTACTTCTTATTAGGCTAGTAATAGTATTACAAACAGCAAGCTAGATTTGTTAGTTTGTGATGTATTGTCAAACCGATCTTACTGCATGGGTAACCTTTTCAGATCCCAGGTACGGCATGCACTAGAACTTTAGAAGGCAACTGATTGTTTATGCACGTTAGCACTACCAACGTCAATATGTCTATTACTTGATCTGGAAAAGCGTGATATCATCAGTCGCCTGCTCCAATGTGATATACATGCCACGATACATGCGCCATTGAAATCCTATTAAAAGTAACTGTCATGATTACAAAGCACTAAGCACCGCCTTCGATTCCATGGCTCCACCCATCCTTTTTTATCTTCAAATAGACAGCGTTGACCAGTACATTGTGGTGATACTGGTTCTGTTTTGCGAATGGCTAAGGCACATGACGATTCCAGTATTTCATCCAACAGGTCGATGAAAGTATTTTCGATATATCAGGGTCCAAAAATAAATAACTGAAATAAAAGTCCCTAATTTAATGTTTCCTCTGCATCACCAGGGGAAATTGAGCAGATATACCAAAGAAATGCATAAGCTATAGGAAAAATGTTATGTACTTCGACGTAGAGACTTTCGAGGAAATAAAATAAAACGGCTTGCCATGAAAAGCACTGACACTTTCCCAAGGCTCCGCCCAGTTTTCACATAAAGTAGGAGGAGCACTGACGATTTAACGCCCAGCGATTATGCTACTCAAAATGAAATAAAAAATCTCAATTTTCTTGCCGACAGGAGAACTATTACACATGATAAAAAGGAAGAAGGCGATATAAAGGCGCCAAAAGGAAAAATATTCTTAAAATTGTTGATGAATATTCCTCTTATTGTTATTAGAAACACACTTACAAAATACACTCGATACTGCGTAGATTGGCAATAATAGGCCATAAAAAATTTCAATCTTTGTGATGATCCTGTGTTAAACAATCTGTGATTGGTCATTGGTACAGATTTGATTCTAACATATTTGTTTATTAATGTGTCCCTATCTATACAAAATACTATCTAAATTTCTTATTATTTGATTTATTATTATATTTTTAGAGAAAAAACGTTAATATTGTGTGCATTATCATAAGTATACTATTTTAAAGAATAAAATTAAATAATAATGGCTGAGGTCTTGAGCCAATCAGATTGGTTCTAACACTCAGTGGACGAAAGACTGTAAGGCCGTACATGGATCAAGATCTGACGGCAAAAATTACTACAGAATATCTCGGGATGCAAGTATGTTCAAAATTCACCGTATGATGACGAATGATATTATCCCCGTGAAATGAGGTCAAATTCTGAGGAGAAAAAGAGAGCATCGTAATTAATGTAGGTCACGTGGTCAATTCTCTTGAAAGGATGGCGGACCTGAAATGTTGCCGCTAAGTTCAGTGTCGATTGAAAACCCAAACACACGAACTACTCTGCCATCCGACTTTTCTAGTAGTAACCACATGTGAATAACAGTGTAAAGCCTAACAGGAGCCTGTTTCGAGCTTTACTAGTCATGAAGAGAGGTCGTGGTCGTCCACCGAAAAATGCGTCCAGCTCCAGAGACTCAACACCGCCGAATCGTACCAAAATCGGTCGAGGGAACGCTGGAACAAGTTCCCATGAAAGTCCTTCCAGCTCTCGTTCAAGCACCCCCGTAAGTCAATCTTCAACAAGTACCCGTTTGTCAGACTTTAAAGAAAGTAATGGCAGGGCTAGCAGAGAAGCGGCTCGTAGGAGTCAAAGACTTATTAAACAAGTCATTGCAGGTGACAAACGTCAGCCTAGCTCAAAATCAAAAACACCTAAGAATAAGACTGCTGGGAATGCAGCTGGTACCCCTTCAGGGACACCAAAGTCCTCCAAGAAAAAGTCTAGTAAGAAGAAGAAGAAGTTTGAATTTGGGGAGAGCAGCTCCGAGGAGGAAGCAGCAGTGGACTACGAAAGTCCGGATTCAGACAGTGAAGATTCCTCTGACGAAAACGCTGACAATGTTTCAGATAATTTGTCCGATGCTGAAAGTGAACTAGCGTCAGAGGCAGAAAGTGAAGTAAGCTCAGTGAGTAGTGCGAAAAGAAAACTTATCCACTCTAGAGTAAATCGTGCACCATCTCCCGTGTGGTGCAAAGAAGAAATAAATGTCCCACAATTGACATTACCAAAATCTAGTGAAGATCTTTTAATCGAGAAGAAAGATGTCATGCCGGCTCTGGCTGTGTATGAAGTGCTTAGGCACTTCTATACCCAGTTGCGGCTGTCTCCTTTTCGGTTTGAAGAATTTTGCGCTGCTCTATGTAGTGACGAACAATGTGCCCTTTTGTCAGAAGCACAACTTGCTCTACTTCGTGCAATGCTCAGAGAGGAGGAGTCAAGTAGTACAACTTTTGGAGCTCATGATCAACGTGATAGTGTAAATGTACAGCACTTTCTGATGGATGGGATGACATGGCCAGCTCTTGTACATCAGTACGTTGAAAGTGACAGAGAGTTCAGATATGTTCTTTCGTTCTTGGAAGATGAAAGTTATCCGTTTGTTCCAGTATCTGATAAATTGAAAGTATTGCAGTTTCTATGTGACCAATTTATAATGTCCAATAAAGTTAGAGAGGAAATTATTAGCGAGGGTGCCATTACCTATGACGATCATTGCCGTTCTTGTCATAGATTAGGCGATCTTATATGTTGTGAAACTTGTTCAGCTGTTTATCACTTGGAGTGTGTGGAGCCACCCCTTAAAGCAGTGCCAGAAGATGACTGGCTATGTTCTGTTTGCAAGGCACATCAAGTAGCTGGAGTGAATGACTGCATCTCTGACATTGAGAAGAGTGGTCTCCTGATTCGACAGGAACCCATTGGTATGGACAGACATGGTAGAAAATACTGGTTTCTATGCAGAAGGTTGTTTGTGTAAGTATAGATTGTCAAAAGACCTATATGTTGCATTAAAACATAACAAGGTTAAGTGGAGATGGGAGTCGGGATTACTGTGTACTAAATAATGTGATCCAGTGAGCTTTGAGGTTAGTGAGGTTTGTACAAGAATGATGTAAACATTGCTTTGATGTTGTTCAAATTATGCAAAGTATATTCTGTTGTCAGTCTTATACCCTTTCATACATGGTAGTTATGCTCCTGTTACAGAACTGACAAAGTGATCAGAACTGATTTGTCTTGGAAGATTGGGATGCCTGAAAATCAGCCCTGCCAGTGACAAGTTGCTTTTTAACAGTAAAGAAGAAAAGACTGCCATCTAAAATTCTGCAAGATAAACCCATTAACTCTATGGGCTCTTGCTGTTGGTGCCTTCATTTTTCAGAAAAGTATTCTGTCACTGTACCCCTTAAACATGACTCTACCTGTGGTACACAGTGCCCACAAAATGCTGCAATTGCCATTGGTGCAGCGGGTACACTTTTTTTTTCAAATTTGTAGTTAGAAATTATCAATATTAGCTCTAGTGTAGGATCCTGTTAATGATCATACATTTCAAAAAGTGGTAAGGAAAAGTAGGAGATAACTTCAAGGATGTTGCGCATTGTAAGGTTACAGAAATCAATTCTCCGGAATTAAAAGAATAGTACAGAATGATGTCACTTCTTCTGAAAGAGAAAACAAACAAACAAACAGAAACAAAATAAACAGAACAACATGACTCCAAACTGTTTGCTCATCTGATTTATAGGTTGATAGAAATAGCCTAGTTGAGTATAACCTGAACCTGCAGAAAAGGATAAGCAATAGAAACATGATTGTGTGATTCCAAACATTCACTTTGTCCGCACTTTCCAAATTATCGCAAAGGCCTACTTCTCCGGGCACCATTTCTAAAACCCTTCCTAGCCATTAGGAGAGTTACAATGATGTTTCTAACAATTTATCCATATTAATGTTCCAGTAAATACATATGTCTCTTTTTTGACTATAACTTGAATCTTGAGAAGTCTGACCAAGCATAATGAAGAGAATTATCGGTGCCAACAGCCTACATGCATCATCACTATGATTTCGTTTTTCAAGTGATATTCTCACAATCTGTGAATCAGATATGCTCTGTTGTTGTTTTGTATGTTAGCTCCGATAAATTATGATTTTTTATTTAAATCCTTCAATTTGTTACCAAAAATAATCATGAATGACCATGGTTCAGTCAGTCATCAGAGGATAAAGATGGGCCCAATATTAGTATGTTAAGAATATTCTGTTTTTGTATAAAAGTTTGTTAAATCATTTACTGGATCCCTAGCTTTTGTTGTTTGAAGGGAACCAACTTTTACCACCAACCCCCTTTCTAACAGGAAAGTCATCACCATGGAGTGGTCTGTGATCTCATTATGAATTTCTTTAAAACACAACCCTTTGCAATACACTACATATCACAGTGTGTGTCTTTGTAGTCATGATTAAGAACGAGATTTTTGAGATGAAAAGCTGAAAGAAATCAGCTGGGGTAACATTGTGGGAAAAGGGCAAATTTGTAAGGATTTTTACTGGTTGTTACTCATCAAGTCATACGTTTGGTAATCTGAAGAGCAAAGTTTGTTGTCTGAATATTGTAGCAAAGCAACAAAGAATGATCAATATTAGCACTAGGTTTGATGAACAGAAAACACCAGCTTTGGGCAAGTAAAATTTTCCTTTGGGTGGATCATAAGCCTCCCACAATTTTTGGTTTATTTAGTATCCAATGTGATATTAATTTATCATTTTTAGGGGATATTTAGGAATCTGAATTTGGTCAACAGGTAAACAATAAGCCATCTGCTGGATGACCTCCAAAGCTGATTTTCGTCATTTCGGTTGACTGGACGACCTTTGGCCCTGGTGGAATGTAACCTGTCTTTCCATATATTTGCAGCAGACATCCCTTGTTTTGTGTAGTTTGTTGTATAGTCTTCTATGTTGTTTGCTGTTAAAGAATGTATTTTGTTTTTGTTTATGCACAGTGAATCAGAAGATGATATTATCTACTACAGTACTAAGCTACAGCTTGAAGAACTGATGCAAGCTTTGGATCCTATGGTATGGGATAAAGACCTATGTCATATACTCTCAGAGGCGATGCCAGACATACTCGATGGCATGAAGAAAACAGAAGAATTGACCAGTCAGTACAAGGGATCCCACAGATCGTGCCTTGACATAGCCAATGGTAAGTCAAGTTGCAGACTATGTAATCTGACTTACATGGCAATAAGGAGATTAAAGTAGGGAAAGCAAGAACTTACAATAAATAATACATTATTGTGATGCATACTCTAGAGCCTAGCCATTTAACTTAGCATCCAGTCTGGACAGTTTCTACTCCTTGCACAAATTTGTAGTTCATGACGTAAGCATTGTCCTTTGCAGTCCTGGTCCTTTGTTTTTATTTCGAACGATTATAGTGTTAGCAAACAAAGACCTGTATCCACGTTGATAACGGAAACTCTTATTTCTCATTGTTTGCAACAAAGTTTCGTCCTGTAGACAAAAAGTACCTCATCACATTAATGTGATTGTAGGGAACCTGTCAATACTGCAAGGTGTGATTTCAGCTGTCATGATTGGCATCTGTTTGTGAATGTACTGTATATACATGATGGATTGCAGAGTGCACCTCTAAACTGTGTATTACGTATACACAACACTCACTCATTCATTAGTTTATTTATGCAGGTGTTTGTGAAATTGTTTATTCCAAATGACTACTTACTACATCTAATTAGAAGTGAAGTGAAATGAAAGGCAACCAGCTGTGTGAGTAATTGTATCTTATAATGCTACTGTTCAAGTATTTCAGTATATATTTTTTAAGGTTTTTATTTTCAATTTTGAGCTCAACTTCAAAACATCACATTCTTATCTCATCTTCTGTGTTCTTTCTCTTTAGGAGAAATTTTAGATGCCAAAAAGGCTAAGGAAGAAGAAGAAAGGAGGAAGATAGAAGAGGAGGAGAAACGAGTGGAAGAGGAGAAACGATTGGAGGAAGAGAAGAGATTGGAAGCAGAGAGGAAAATAGAGGAGGAAAAAAGGTTAGAAGAAGAGCAGAGATTGGCAGAAGAGAGAAGAGTGGAGGAAGAAAAGAGATTAGAGGAAGAGAGAATAGAGGAAGAAAAGAGATTAGAGGAGGAGAAGAGATTAGAGGAGGAGAGGAGATTAGAGGAGGAAAAGAGATTAGAGGAAGAAAAGAGATTGGAAGAAGAAAAGAGGTTAGAAGAAGAAAGAAAACAGCAAAAAGAGGCTGAGGAAAGAAAGATTCAGGAAGAGCAAATAGCTTATGATAAATCTCAGGGAATTGATAAATGTGAAGCAGGAGAGAATGAAAATGTTAGAACTGGTACAAGTGAAACCAAAGGTGGTGAAACCGACAAAGACAAAGATACGTCTTCAGCCGATACAGGTTCTGAAAGCAAAGAGCAGAAAGAGACCTCGGAGGCAGGAAAAGCTGAAGGCGGGATAGATAAAGGAGATGGAGTTGCTGCAGGTGAGAAACAAGAGGATGGTACATCTTCAAGGAGAATCATGACTAGGTCTAGAAATCCCAATTACAAGCCTCCTCCCCCTAAGAGCACCCCTTTTGTTACCTATACTAATACTATACCCAAGCAGTCAACCACCACTCCAAATGAGAGAAGGGTCCTTCGGTCGGCTGTCCGGAAAGACGAACCGATGCTAGTGATCAACGCTAAAGGAGAGATCTCGGCGGTGGAGCCCAAGAAGGCTGACGTCATCAAAGAGACATTCTTTAAACTTGGTATGGAAGGCAACTATAAACTCTATGAGAATCAGTTTTCCACAAATAGGCTCGCCCTGAATAAACCCCAGCATGCCGAAGACAGGGACAAGAAACGCCACCTGGCAAACAAGTTTGGTATTCAGACACCGGTGGAGTTTAAGTGGCAAGGAACTATCTATGGTAATAAGATTCTGACCATTTCGACCTTAAGGCTGACCATCACTCAGTTGGAGAGTAACATTCCCACACCTTTCATGCACACGAATTGGCCGACTCACCGCAACAATTGGATCAAGGCAGTTCACATGTGTTCCAAGCCACAAGCGTTTGCCTTGGCGTTGTCCGTGCTCGAGTGTGCTATCAAACCCGTGGTGTTCTTCCCAGTCTGGACCGATGGTCTTGGTCATACCAAGCTCAAGAAAGTGACTGTTATTGAAAAAGAAGAGAGAAAACGGGCAGAAAAGAGGAAAAGTGACCTGGAGGATGACCTGCATAAGATTTCACCATGGGTCAAATACTGCTTCCCTATCAAACATCAGGTATGTACATATTTTACTTTGTCATTTGCTAAACTAAGGTGCTGATTGATCCAGACTAAATGCCAAAACTGTCTTTGCTCTCTTAGTGTATCCTGTGTTGACATACCTGTGTCGTTGTGTCCAGTTTTTCGTTAAAATCACAATTACAACGGTTATGTCAATGAAGTCGCTGGACCATGAGATTGCATCCCACACAGGGACTTACTCAAATATTTCCAACGGTCATAATTGTTTATTGTGAAAGAAAATACCAGATCTTTGAAAGCTGGTAGTGAACTGAATTCTAAGTAAACTGTAATATTACTGAGGCCATGATTTTAATCTCATAACTCTACTCCAAATTCAGCTTGCATGAAGCCTTCAAATTTAATTAAATTTATGTCAGCTCTATGGGAAAGCAAGAAGTCCAATATCGGAAAATGTATTTTATGTTCATAGCCATGTGTATTTTCCATCTTGCAAAATTTTGGAATTTTCAGTAGAAGACTAAACATGTCCTCACTGCTTCTAAAGCTTTTGCTGGCTAAATGAATGATTATGGTGCAATACTGTCTCAGTTGTGGTGCTAGTGAGTAGCAGATAGGGAAAGTACTTAAACATTTTCAATCTGTCAACATGTTTTCATAAAGAGAAATTTAATAACCTTTCATTAAAATCATGAGTGCAAAAAAAAATTTGTCTGTCAGTCCACTCGATAAATTCAGTTCTTTGTTTGCGTCAGTAAGTTTACACAACAAGGAAAGGTAAAAAATGTTGCAAACATGCAGTGTATGCCATGGAACTGTTTTGTATGGCAGTACTGAGAAGAATGTGCAATCCATTTATCATTGATTAATGCTGCACCTCTCTGATTGTGTTGGATGAGCAAGTTACATTAAAGTCATAGTTTACAGTTAGGAATTTTCAAGTTGCATGTCCTGTGTGATTAAGACAGAAGTAAAAAGTGCATGTATTTCAGTTCCAGGTGGCTCATGTGCAGGATTTGGCACATACGCATTCTGAACAGATATATACGTCTTAATTCTTTCAACCGTGCCAGGGCGATGTGTGAGACTTGGAATAATTCTTTTCTTTTCTTCATTTATCAGATTTGGAAACATAAAGGAGAAGAATTCCGGACATTCTTTGGTGGTGGATGGTGTTGGGTGAGCTCAACCCGGAAGAGAAGACCTCTGCCTCCTCCAAGCCCGGCTAAGATTTTTCTAGACGAAAGTATCAGAAAGGCTGAAGCAGGTGAGAGCAATTTAATTAAAATATTTTGTTTTGGTTTCGATGATAAACGTGACCTTTGCAATCATGATGGATTTGTTTATACTGTATGTGTGTGTGTATACAGTATGTTTGTGTGTGTTTATGACGCCCAGCTTGTAAAACATATCTGAAGAAGGGAAGGTCGGACCAATTTCATATTTGGTGTGTAGAAGTACCACATTGAGTTCAAGAAGCCTATTGTTTTTTGTGGAGGTCAAATGTCAGTTGGGTCACCAGGGGTCAAATTGTAAACACCTTGTGAAAACGATATCTCATGAAAGAAAGCTTGGCAGACCTCATATTTGGTGTGTAGAAGTACCATATTGATTACAAGAAACCTATTGTTTTTGTGGAGGTCAAAGGTCATTTGTGGTCAACAAACATTTACTTCATTCCCCTTTACCTGTTTCTGTACACTAACACACCCTCCTAAACATAATATCGTAAGGGAAGCTTGGACAGATCGCAGGTTTGGTATGTAGTTGTACCACATTGAAGACAAGAAGCCTAATGTGGGTGGAGGTCAAGGGTCGTTTGAGTTCACCAGGGGTCAAATTGTGAAAGTCATGTTTTACACAATATTTCAACAAGGACAGATGTCATATTTAGTATGTTGATGTATCACATTTAGTACAAGAAGCCTGTCGTTGTGGTCAATGGTCATTTCAGGACATCTTGTGTCATTGTAAATTTATTGTTTGTCACATCACACTGCTTTTCAATGTATTACTTAGATTAAGTATGTTGTACACCCTCACTATACATTACGTCAGAATCATGAAGAAAACTGCTCATGTTACATCATCGAAACCACAATGCATTTTTGCATTCTGCTCTAGACTTCTTTTTTTCAGATGGATTGGGGCTCCTGGAGGGGTGGTGGGTTTTGAAACTTTGTATTTGATTTGTTTTATCTATTAGAGTTGTTCTTTCAGACATTCAGAGGACCGAAGAAGAGGAGGGGAAGGGGTAGTGGGTTATGCAATGTATTTGATTGCATAATCAAAAACAATTCTGTTTTTCTAGAATTTTTCTTTCAGATATCTGGAAGATGATGGAAAAAGAGGGATGGGGGATCCTGGAGGGGTGGTGAGTTATGCAATGTATTTGATATGTTTTAACTATTTTTCTAGAGTTGTTCTTTGAGACATCAGGACGATAGAAGAAGATGGATGGGGGCTCCTGGAGAGGTGGTCAGATTTGCAATGTATTTGATTTGTTTTAACTATTTTTCTAGAGTTGTTCTTTCCGACATCCAGAGGACGGGAGAAGATGGATGGGGGCTTGGGAAGGGGTAGTGGGTTATGCAATGTATTTGATTTGTTTAACTGTTTTTGTAGAATTTTTCTTTCAGATATCTGGAGGATGGATGGGGGGATCCTGGATGGATGGTGAGTTATGCAATGTTTTCGATATGTTTTAAATGTTTTTCTAGAGTTGTTCTTTGAGACATCAGGTGGATGGATGGGGGCTCCTGGAGAGGTGGTGGGTTTTGCAATGTATCTGATTTGTTTTAACTATTTTTCCAGTTCTTTCAGACATCCAGAGGATGGAAGAAGAGGGACTGGGCCTGGGGAAGGGGTAGTGGGTGATGCAATGTATTTGATATGTTATAACTGATTTTCTAGAATTTTTCTTTCAGATATCCTGAAGAAGAGGGATAGGGGATCCTGGAAGTGTGGAGTTATGCAATATTGGTATTGATATGTTTCAACATTTCAGAAATTTCAATCTTGGGGCGCACAGGGAGGGTACAACACTTAATTAGGGGGCACAATGTTTATTTGTGAAAGCTGTCCTGGGGGAGGGTTCTAAGGGGAGGTTTTTTTAAATTTTTTATTAATTAAGGGTCCTAAGATGCAATCTGGTGCTATATTTTGCACCTTGAAGTTTGTTTATGTTCAAGAATTTTTTAGCTTAAAAGACTGTCCAATATTTATGTTTTTAATTGGGGCGGATAAAAAGTTATACAAAAAATGGAAAAATTAACCCCTTTGCTAGATGTTTTGAAATAAGAGTGTTGAAATTGAAATTCATGCAGGGTAGTAGTGAAGTTTAAGCACTAGCGGTTCATGCCGGGCCTCTGTGACCTTGTTAGTGAGAAAACAACTGGTTATTGTGATGGTCAGTGCAAAGAAGTTTACTGATGAACATAATACATTTCGTCATTTGTAAAAAAGGTTTGTTTGAATTTTTTTTTTTTTTTAACACATCAAATCGCATCTGGGGGGTACAGTTTTATCTTGGTAGGGCCGGCCCCCTGCCACCCCTTGGCCACGCCACTCTCAGGAGGACAGAAGGAGACGGACCAGTGCAGGAGGAGGGGGGTGGGTTATGCAATGTATTTGATATGTTTTAACTGTTTTTAGAGTTGTTCTTTCAGACATCAGGAGGACAGAAGAAGATGTAACACAGATGAAGATGGACGGGGGCAGGGGAAGGGGACTGTGTTATTCTTCAGATATTTT
>JAAAKB020000001.1:1183510-1194261 GCA_010014835.2 Apostichopus leukothele | reverse complement strand
AGGTTCTACATTGGTTGTGACAAGTGCAATGACTGGTTCCATGGGTCCTGTGTCGGTATTACTCAAGCAGAGGCAGAGGTGGTGGAGGAGTACATCTGTCCTCGGTGTAATTCCAGTAACATTCAAAATGTGGTAGCCAGTCAGAAGACCCTCACGCCAAAAGATTATGATCAATTGAGGAGAGTGGTCAGACAGCTGGAGGTAAGATGATCTCTGTGATTAAGATTAGGGGGAGGGGCAGGGATTAAAAAAATCCTAATTCTAATGGTATGAATCTTACTCTTGGATTATTACAAGAAATAAATATGTCAATGGAAATAGGCTTGAGAGTGTTCTAAGGCCTGTCACAGTTGTTTGCTATCTTCATTTCAATTAAGTAAGCATCATGAATGTCCAATAAAGTACTGCACAGGATTTGTTTTAATATGTTATTTAGTCAAATGGTATGAGAACCCTATTGCCATTCAGTGTGTACTGTTGCCATGATGATATGTATGAGGTGATGATGTAGCTGAATAATTGTTATCCTTTCCTGTTTCTCAGAGTCATAAGATGGGCTGGCCTTTCGTTGAACCGGTCAGTGAGTTGGATGCACCCGACTATTATGATATCATTAAGGAACCTGTTGGTAAGATTCTTTATGTTTGTTTCTTATGTTACGTCCATTCTGTAGAGGTGTAGTAGAACCCCATGTCCTAGAACCATGAGCTTACAACACAGCAGTCATCTCCAACGCTTCCAGCATCTGCAATTGAACAAATCTTACACATAAATATGTAGCACGTCAGGAATGCTTAACCTTCAAAATATAATGCAATAACTAAGGAAGAAAGCCTTTATCAGTCAGGGGATTTGAATCATTGGATCACTTGTGTTACTGAAGGGTGTTTAAAGTGTAACTGTCCTGACCTCACTACACCTAGTTGGTCCTAATGCCACAGCATGGATCTTTTCTTCAAGATTCGTTTGAAGTAGTTGAGTAAAATGATTCTTAAGCTTTCCACAACCTGTATGTCATAATTCAATGACTGGCAACTCTCTTTCTAACACCATTCATTACATTGCAAGATTTGTCATGAGTTGCTTCATCCTTCGATCATATTAGGCACGCTTTTCTGAGTTGGCAACTTCATTCATTTTGTTACCGATCACATGGGAGCACCCAGCTGAGGCTTTTGAGTCAGTCTGTTTGTGATATTAAAGGGATATATATAGGTGGCAGCCTGTAAGGAAGACCAAAAACAATTCCACACACATATTTGAAAATTCTGTTTCAAAGACTTGCTCCTCAAGATCCACCCAATAAATTCTACACTGGATCACAGTGGAGAATATGTAATGATGTTAACATGGTAGTGTTCTCGTTAAGCCTCCCGTAATCACAGTACCTGCAAATGGTAACATCACAGACTATTCCTCATTCTCAGACCATTGGAGGGTTTGTCTGACTGTAGTGTAGAACATATTTTATCTCTGTTACAAGTGTCATACTATCTCCCAGTACAATATTTGTTTGATGACTCTAAATCATTTCCATAACCACAAAGTGTTGACTTTATTGACTAGAGTGTTCTTCATGTTTTTTTCTTCCTTTTAGACCTCTCAGGTATATCGGACAAACTCAAGAACAAGACTTATTTCAAGGTGAACGAGTTTGTAGCAGACGTGAGCAAGATGTTCGACAATTGCCGTCTGTACAACGCCAGCGACTCCCTATTCTTTCAGTGTGCGGACATGCTCGAGAAATTCTTTGTCCAGAAGATGAAAAACTTCAAGCAGTAGTTAATTTATCGAACACTCGACCTCAGGATTGCAGAGTAGACTCGTATTGTTTTAGTCGTTAACTTTGTGAAGAAAAAGAAAACAGAACATTAACAAGAGATAGTTGTGAAATGCATTCACAATACCTTTTGGAGGAGTGGTGTGGAAAGCTAATTGGTTAATTGCTTGTTATTCATATGTAATGTTGGGCGGTTGCTAACACATGGTAAAAATTAAAATAACAATAAACAATGGCAACGGAATAGACCTCTTGTAGAGGACTTGAATAACAGTAGATATTCTACAAGACTAAACCTACAGTTTAATTCAAAAACTGTGAAGGTCATTTAGACATCATAATATTGACAAGGAATCAGCTTAAATTACTAGAAATGTACTATTTATTTCATTGTGATTTGGTTTGAAGGTTATTAACATATTAGAATTAATATGATTATTTTTTATTGATGTTCCACCTCATTGGTGTTAATTGAACTACACATTTGGCAATTTTTCTAATTGTGATATGCTGTAATTTGTTCTGCAAAGGAAGGCTCACCCTTCCCACTCGCCCCTCTCTATTCACGTAAATTCAAAATGGATCAGTGACAGTAATTTGAAATAGTGCAACTAAGGGTTCTTGACATCTGAAACTATCCAGGGTCCTCCCCTGGTGCACCTCTGAATTATTTATACCTGGGAATTGGTTTGTTCCATATCTGTCGTGGACCTCCCCTTTGTTTTGTGGCAGATTAAAGAATGTGTGTTAAGTAAAATTAATAATAATAATTATTTGACTGGAGCATCTTGCTATTCTTGAACCTGCAGCAGATTATGTGCCACTATATACGAGTGAATTAATCTATTGAAAGTACGGTCAAATGTAAATTATTTCAAAGCAAAGCCAATATTCCTTGATGTTATAGCCAAGGTTCGATGAGGTTGGGCATTTTTACTTTAAACTTTTGAGGGATTTGTTTAGGGATTTGGGGATCAATTTGTACATACCACGTGTGTAACATATTATATTTTGTTTTTTCATGTACAAACACTTTTTGCTTCATTCATCAATGGCAGGCTCTCAATTGTACATAAAAACAGTTAAAAAAGGGAAAAAAAGAAGACAATATGGAAAACAAAAAAATCTAAAAAGAGAGAAAAGAGAAAAAAAGATGTAATAGAGACATACAAGAGGTCTATGGAAAGGAAAGGAGTTTGCCAATGTAGGAATAAATTCTTGAGGTATGGATAACAAGACTTGTTCTTGACAAAATACTGTACAAGTAGTTAATTTTTTGAGATATTTTGGAATAAACTTGATAAGAATGTTTATCTGTTGTTTAATTAACCATTTTTGAACTCATTCATTTGATAAAGAACAAACAACTTTTTTTTTTAAGGGAGATAATAAAAAAAAACAATTTATTCATCTTTCTTTACAAAGTTATTTGAGGTACACATAGTGAGAAGCAATAATAATGTGAAGATTGATATTGTGAAAAATGTTCCACAAATCACCACGTTGATGTGGTTCTGTTGACCAACCGGTACAGTCAATGTTAAAGGCTCAGATGAAAACTGGAAGATAAAAACATGAAAATAACATTAGGGATACGGGAGGGTAACACATACTGTAAATCAACATCAAGACGGCAAACAATTGGCAGGGTAATTACTACACCATACACAGGAACTCCAAACAGCGTTCATGCTTTTGTAAGTAAAATTTAAAATTACTTTTTTATTAATACATACATATTTAATACATTACTTTAGAAATCCTGTCCAAAGGAACTGTTTAAATTCTAGAACTGTAAAGTTGACTATTAACGCTATTAAACTGCCTACTTGTCGTTTTTTTTTATTATCAAAATGCTAACAAACATTTACCACAAATAACGTAAAAGTATGCTACAACAAGCAATCCCACCCCAATGATATTTATGGACTGACCTGTACTGTAATCTTCTGCCAGTAACACAACAATGACCCAGCAGTAGCATCACAAGGTGCCCTGATATAGTTGTCAGATTCTGCAGGTGTAGCTTCACCATCTGTCACCAAAAGGGAAAGAAAGTTTGGTAACTCGGGTCATGTGTTAGGTATCTTATTCCCTAATAGTTGTAACTCGGGTCATGTGTTAGGTATCTTGTTCCCTAATAGTTACGCCTTGTTTTGATCCTACATTCGCTCTCAGAGAGGGACCTAATTTATGGTGTGTTGACAGCCAGCAGAGTACTCTGCAGAAAGCACTTGTGACCATTATGTGCGTTGCAGTTAATCAAGTCTGATGACGTAGCCTTCTCGGGTTTTCTATTGCCAATAAAATATAACATTACACAAGTTTAAACTTTAGATCCCATGCACTCAAGTTATAATTTGGGATTAAGTAGATACAGAATGTGACTCGATCATAAAACCTTATGTTTAGCTGTGACATACCACATCTGACAGCTACTGCAGGGTTGGGGAGCACAGAACTCTTTCGATCTCCATTCGTCTGAGGCTGCTGATATCTGAGGTGTATCGGTAGCGATACTGAGGCAACAAATTGGGCATCCACAGCATCAGTGCTTTCAATAAAGATGAAGAAGTTGAACCCGTCAGATAAATGTGCTGGTTTCTCCACATCGACAGCTTCTAAAATCTGTGTCTAAATGAACAATCAAATAGTTGATAAGTTGTAAACAATCTTTAAGGTAATGTTTTGGCTAAGAGCAAAGGTATATTACTCTACTGAAGAGATTTCACAGCTGAAATTAAGTGAGTGTGCTCCTCATCAATTTATCAGCCATGTACCACTTTCAATTAATTCCAGCCCACTCATATCTAATATCTGACCAATGTCTCCAGCGGCCAAAAACAAACTACCCCTGCAGCTTGAGTGAGACTACCATTATTTATGGGATATGTGGTTACCGGGGGAATAAAAACACACCCCTAAAAATATTACATATTAATAAGAAAATTACCCCAAAGAGTCAATCACTGCTGAATGTTGAACTTTCCAAGTCAGCTCTGCCTACATGTGTGTCATCAAGTAAAGAACACCTAGCATTTAAAATCTTTGATCTGAAAGGATTCATGTTACATCATGTCTAAAACAATTTCTTTGTGAGAACCTGGAGAGTAATCAGCTTCCAGGGATGGCTGAAAAAGTGGGGAGGGGGGATATCTCGAGGCTACCTATAACGGACTTACATGAGCTCGGCAGAGCAAATTAATTATATTCTGTACTATTACATGACACTCACTTCAGGTCCTCCAAAACTTCTCAAATTTGCAAGCTCATACTGGTCAATGTAAAATCCAGGCGGGAATGTTTCCACCAAAATTAATCTGATTTCTGGTCCAGAACGTGTTATGTTTCCACGAAGCGATGTCGTCAAATCTCTGTGAAGAGAAACGGAACTTTGTTACGAAGGAAGACTTGCATCGTACTGTAACATAGTTTTTGACATGTGCAAGAACTACTCTTAGTTGGCTAAATGGTTACTTCACAGATGAATACAGACACCTCAGTTTGATGCTGCTGTTATTTCATATTCTTATCTTTCAAATACAGTATTAATACCTGGAACCTAAAGATTGAAAACTGCAATGACTCTCTTTATAATAAGTAAGTGGAGTTCAATCATGTGAAAGTTAAACAATGCATGCAGTGATGTAGCCCTGCATGAGTCAACTCCAGCCGTCTTCTTTGAGATGTTTTGAGAAACCCTAGAAAATTTTTGGAGGTAGAAAAATAAGACAAAGACATATCAAACAATAAGACTACTCTCAAGAAAAAACCCTTGAACAGCAGTTTGCTTCAGTCAAGCCCAAAAGTCATACTGAAAAGTAAAGTACCAAATCAACCTGATAAAAGATTAACAGCACCATAATCTTATACCATGATGGTATGAGTTGCAGTCATGGTTACATTATGCCTGATACTGATTGAGATGAGGCAAGTATTAGGATGTTAGCCAAAAAGGCAGAGATAGAGACAAATGTCCATTCTTAGGTTTTGTACCTGTGATAACCTTCTTTGAAAACTTCTCTGCTCAAACTGACACCTTCCAAGGTTGGACAAGTTGGTTCTCCACTGGCTGAAAGAAACATTTAAAGCAAGGAATTGCTAAATGTAAACCCATATTCTACTTCCTAACAATTGACTAAGTTGTGAAGTTGGCAAGACCTCAGCACATCTATTTTAAGACTCAGCAGAATTTCTAGGCTTGTTTTGACGAATACAAATACTGGGTTTCTTTGGCTTTTAAACATCTTAAATTTGTGGCATATTAATCACAATTAAAAATTTCAGTCTACTCTGACCTAGTATTCAGTAAAGTATTGGTGAATGGATGTTTTTATTTTTAAATCTAGTGAATTCTTCGAATACTGCATAATTTGTTTCTTTTTTTAAATTTTTAAGCTCTAATCAGCAAGATCACATTCCTACATATTTTACTCAATTGCACTAAGAAAATAAATCTTGAAACTTACAAAGAAAAAACTCAATTACATCAGTGATACATGCAAAATATATTAAACTTGTTCAAGAGGTCACAAACATCAACTTAGCATGCACATTTCAACATGTATTTTAAATTAGCAAACATGACATTTGTAATTGCCTAGATGTAAAGGTTCCTTTCTGGCAAAACTATCCTTGACAAACCATATCTTGAACAGACATCACCTAACCACACACTCTGTTATGACTAAAAGAAATATGCAAAATAAATGGGGAAAAAAATAGAATTCTCACTACTGACTGAACCCTTGTCATTATGCTTTGACCTTGAATATGCACAACTGTGTCATGGATGTCTTTTGACGTATACCGTGGCATTACAAATGTTCATTATTATTATTATCATTACCTATACTACTAAAAATCTACTGTACAAAAAAAAGGAAAAAAGAAAAGTGAAACAAATTTGAATGAGTTTGGAGAGTGTTAAAATTTGATAAGTAAAACAGCCAATTAAATTGTCTGACCATTGATCTTTTCTTTGAGTGCATTAACATGGTATTAAGAATCATCAATTACTTACCATGTGATAATGCCAAAGAGATGACGAGAAGTACTTGGAGAAGCAGCTTCATTACAAGAGACTGTTAGCTGACTCACATTAATTAGTATTCTTTCAATGAATTGATAATACTGTAGGGTGTGATATCCTGTTGAAACAAAGGGTAAAAAAAAAAAGTTTTTCTGTTCAATTTGTAATAACCATCAGCTAGCTATGAATATCCAATGCCTGCTTGAGTCCACTGCTTTAAGTCTTAATTATCATTTTTCTGCACATGAAAATTTAAATGGTTAACTTGGAAAGAAATTAATTTGCTACTACTTAGTCTTGCATCTATTTTACACATTTTTAAAAACATTCATTGAAGCCATGGACAATTTCCATATAAGTATCAACTTAACATCAACAAGAATTGTGTTGTACATTTGATACATGCTTGCTTACTATCTTTCAGTCTACAACATATCATAACTTACAAGCGTAAATTACGGCACGGCAGAAATTAATGTCCCCCTGCTTTCAGCATAGCGTTTTCGCAGTAGGAAATGAAAGTCAATGCTGAAATTCAAGCTCAAAAGCTTAGGTTAGGTTCTGTGATTGTTCAACATCTTTTTGTTAATACTGGCAATATTAGTACACACTACTTTGTATAACGATGGGAGTTCCAATGTCCTTCGATAGAATAGTTTACTAGCAAGTAGCATAGCATACTAGCATCGCCTAAGTTAACAGCAGTCTCACAAGTTTGGTTAGCCGTTAGTGATGTTAGCCTATGCCTAGTTCAATTTCTATGCATTAGGCTAACTAAGCCAGCTGCACTAACGTCGTGAGGCAAGCGTGAAGTCTTCAACCGGAATTTCATGAACATTTACTTCCAGTATTCATCCTTGTTCCTTATCACCACATTGCTGAAAAAGAGACTTCGCAAGGAAATCACTGTACGCAATTGCAGAACTACATTGCTCTCACTAGTCAATTTCGTGAAATAGATCTGCGACCGCAGATTTTTTTCAAGAAAAAAAATCCACGGAAGCGGGAGAACACTGTAAACGAAACTCCCTTTACGTCACTGACGCTGCATTATGAGAGCAATTTGCTGGATGGAGTGACAGCTGGCCGTGAAGTAGCGCAACCAGATACAAGAATGGACGGACCTTTCCAAGGAAAATGAAACAAGCTGAACCACTCATTAATTACATATCTGTACTCAGCTCTCCCAACAATACACCGCCCTCATTCCCTTTCATTGTATCAAGAAACATTTTTCAAATGACATTTACCAATGCTCTGCTAGCTTACTATAATTGTCATTAATTATATTACAAGTCTATATGAATTATAACTGAAATCTCACTGAATTTGCTCCTTCCTCCCTATTGTTATTTTTAAATGCCCCATATATTTGCATGTTAAATAGCTAAGGGGTTTTCTAAAGTACCTTCTTAGATTTGCTGAAGAACCTTCCCTTTGAATGTGCAATATTTCGTCTATAGGGCCCCATTGGAAATGGGCCGACATTCTGTCAGCCTATAATGGGTTTAGCTCCTGTTACTCTTTTCAATTCCGTCCTTTTTGTCTATTTTGTCTTTGTAATATTTTTGTATTTTGAACAATCTGAGTGTGAATAAAATAAAATATAATCAAACATTATTTCCAGATGCATCTGTTGCATGTTGAGGAGTGTCATGTAAGACAACTGTATGTGGCAGAGAAAGACAGGATTATATGAAGCTAATTTACATTTGTTTGGCTTTTCTAACAAATTGGGTGGCAATACGGCTGATGTTTTGTTAACACCATTGAAATCATTAGTGTTTAGAGACCAAATGTGACACACATAAATGAGTTGGCTAAAATGGTTTGTTTCTATTTGATTCATTTCAGTCATGATCAATGGACACAATGTGAAAATCATCATTATCAGCATCCAGTCTGTACGGAGAATTATGTTTTTACCGTTATACAATAGCGAACAAAAGATATGACTATAAATATTTGTTCTGTGAGCATGTTTTGCCCACCGAAATATACATGAATGAGTTCAGCCTATACTATAATAGTTATATATCCAGTAAGATACTGTATCAAGGCAGCTTGTTCTATTTTCATCAGATAAATTACGTACCCCACTTTCCACCGGATTCACTCAAGCAACTATGAAACACCACGTTCTGCACATTAACACTATAAATTATCTTGTATCACCTTAGCTGTACCAATTAATCAATGGCAATAACATGCTATAAAAGTGCCCCTTACAGAACTTAACACTCTTTTATTCCTGATATATGGGCCACAGGTCCAGTTTTCAGCAGAAAGTTTATACTGGAGTTCACACCTTCAGCTGTAGAGCTGGATGCTTATCACTCTTGTGTATACAAACTGCATGGCCAGGATAGACCACCGTTTATTACACTTGAATGACTAAAGAGTTGGCTTCTTTGCAGAGTGCTTAAATATTATGTTTCTGTTCCAAAGAAAGATCATCTTCTTAGACAGATGAGACTCATAGGCATGAATTGCTCAGCTCACTGACTCTCATTTCTTTAATAGTTCTTCGAGCTGACTCAGAGAATTTACAGGGAGCTGACACTCAAAATTCTCGCAGACATAACCCGTGGATTTCCCGTCTTTCATCTCCAGGGATTTCAACAAGTCCACTTTTTTGTAGAGAAAAGATTCTGTATCTCCATCAGCCAGGAGGAGAACCTTGTTTGGAAGATGATGTGAATGGATGCATTTCAAAAGAGCTTCAGTCTCTTCACTAGCTCTTTCTCCTCTGACAATGATCTGCAGGAAAAAATAAAGTACATAAAATAAAACCGGAAATGTAAAGTTACTTAAAAAAGTTCTTATCAACTGAAGAGATACTGATTTCTTCATCAAGTCTCATGACACAAATGACTTTGAGATCAACGTTATATTGAAACTATACGCTTCCTAGCTTTTGGCTGAATTTCTTACAATACAGGGTAGTCAAATTAAAGTCACATTTGCATGTATCATTCAAGACAATGGACTTGAGACTTGAATACTTTCAATGCAAAGTATGAATAAAGAATATATTCTCACTTGCCAATTAAATTGCACATTTCTTTAATAAATGATAAACATACTGTACAGGTGTAATTCTTGGGAAATTAAGCAGATACAACTCATATACTTTGAATTTCTTACCACCCCCCCTACTTGAAATACCGCTGAAGAAAATTATTATTGCAAAGCATATTATAAGATTTTTATGTGCTGTCAATTTTGTGTATCAGTCTTAAAACAATTTTTCCAATGGAAACTTGCTATTTTAAGATTGAGTAATCTGTAAGCTGTTTAACACCTGATTAATTGTCATAAATTTTCAAGGCAATCATTTGATAAAGATCTTCCTTTGAGAGTACTAGTCATATTTCTATTACTAATACTACCAAGGACCCCTGTTATAGGGAATATTGAGGTTAAACTACCTGTTGAGGTGTTTTGTGATAAAACATAAGTCCAGAAATCATTTCCGGTAGGGCCATCGGTATCTTGCTTAAACGGTCAGAAAAAGCTGTTAAAAGTTTTTCAGCTTTTTCCTTCCAGTCTTGTCTGTTGAAAAGACGTGCCAACCTCACAAGGTTAAGAGCAGCAACTGAATTACCACTTGGTTCTGCACCATCTTGATCTAAGAGAAATAAACAGATATGAATATTTAATAACCATCAGACAGTAAAGCAAAATTCCAATCTACCAAAATTTTCTTTGCTATTTAAAGTTTTATGAACATAAGTTTTGTGCAAACTTTACATTATGGATTTGTGAGCCCCAGATGAGATACACACAAAGGAGTAAAGGGTGTGAAGACTCGCGCAAAAGAAACGTCTAATGCCGGCAATCTGACCTAGTTTCGAATGAGGTGTAACAGAATTTTAGATACCACCATCGATCCCAGAAAATACAAACACTGCTTGCTACTGTCAGTATTTAGACACT
>JAAAKB020000001.1:1163751-1174974 GCA_010014835.2 Apostichopus leukothele | reverse complement strand
TTGTTAATGCTGTTGATGTAGCTCACACTGCTTCTTGGACAACTGTCTCTCTAGATATAGACCAAAGACCACTCCTATCTACAGATACTTCACTAGCATCAATAACTCTGACTGATATTGTTAATGCTGTTGATGTAGCTCACACTGCTTCTTGGACAACTGTCTCTCTAGATATAGACCAAAGACCACTCCTACTTACACTAGCTTTATAGCTCCGACCACTACAGTAGCTGTTGCTCTTTATGAACATGAGAAACTAATAACATTTCTGTTTATATCACAAATTAGTTTGTAGGATAAAGTTAACTGTATTCCATTCAACAAAAATGTTTACATTCCATAAATCTGGAAATGGCTTCAACAGACTTAGCAAATACACAAAAAGAGTCAATTACTTCATGCAATACACTAATACGAAAGCTATATCTGTTCAGAATCTGTCTCCTTTGCCTTCAAGCAGGTATACGTTCTGAAGTGAAAGCTGTGAACTTTGATATTTTGGCCAAACAGCATATTTGTTTCAACCAATCAAGGCCAAGTTTCTTTTCACATCTCGTCCTCTTATTTAATCAGGATGTTTAGCTATCCATTTTCATATCAAATTCATTCCTAAGTTGTCTGAAAGTAAATAATTGTTTTGAAAGCATCAAAATGACAGGTTGTTATCAATGCTTCTTAAGGCAATTTTGTTAAAATTGGCCTCAAGTAGAGAATTACTAACGGTACTGGTGACATTTCCTCTCCTGTTGTCAACCCTAGCTTTAAACTAAGTGAAGATTACCATCTCTGTGAAAGGTCAAGTGGCTATGTATGCCACGCTGAGAGTAGTTCACTGAAAGGTCACTGATGGCCTTATGTCAACTGGTAACTTAGTGGTATTAACGATCAATGTTCCTTAACCATGTATAGAGTTTATAAATTCTATACAAAACCCATCCCCACCATGGCACCACCTCAAAACAACAAACAAAAGATTTTAAAATTTCTTAATTTTTTTTTGTACCTCAGCGGTGATGTACGTAAAGCACACAGCATGGAAAGTCTTGTACAAGCTGGTGATAAAAGCAAGTCTGCCAACTCCATACCACCTTCACCATCAGCTCCAATAAGACTGCAACGGAGCTGGTCTGCAAAGAAGAGACATGGTAGCAGCTTAGAAGTGGACACAATAATGGAGAGACAAACCGATAAGACTAAGAGAGGCTCCAAACTAATCAATGAATTTCAAGGTTAGAACAAACAACCTCAGTATCTTCATTTCTACCCTCATCATATATGCATATATACAAATGTTGAGAATTCAAACTGGTTTCATACCACCTGCTGCATATCACAACCAGTTGTAAAGCTGAAGATGTCCATGGTGATCACAGCATACAATACACATTGCATAAAACATACAAAGTATTAGTTCCTTGTTCAAAATGTGGGTCAGTTGCACTAAGCTGAAGAATACAAATGTGACTAGATTGAAATAGCTTGGGCATATTCTCAGGGAACTTCTGCAAGATGAAATTTAGAATAAGTTGTACAGTTCTGTGAAATTCCCACAAAGATGTGTAGTGTCTTTAGGCCCGATAGATTGGTATTAACAAAACCAATATGTAGTGAGGGAGAAAAACTTAAGCAAAAATGATTTCTAAGCCATCTCACATGGCTTTGAAGAGCTTTTGTTCTTCAATTGCTTGGTCGTAATTCAAGATATTTCTAATTGTAGTGTTCAGCACTGAGGGTTCCTTTTCCAGGAATGAGCCCGCTGAATATCATTCAGATTGTTAACTTCATACTGTGACATTTATAGCCCAAGATTTTTTCATTTTTCTTTTACGACCAAAAGTCATAAAATACGACCTTTTACCTTTGGTCTTGGTAGATGTAGTAGACAGCTTTTTCACGGATATTTGTTAACAATTCCAATGATGTTAACAAGAATTTTTAGAAAGCACCCATTATGTATCAACATAATCATTTAATTGGCCTCTACACAGGTGCCTTATAATCTCCCAAATTTGTAAATCTATTCCATGCAATTTGTGAAGGGCAAACAGTATCATAAATTGTTCATGAGGAGGAAATGCTGCATATTCAACTTGTTATTTTGATCTATTACAAACAAAAAGAGATCAGTTTCATGCACTTTGAAGAGAGAGTTTATGACATAATATCGGCAAATTGACTTGGAAAGTAGAGGAGCCACTTAGTATAATTGTGAGGTTTATTGTATGCACTGGTTGCAATAGTTAATATGTGGCTTATAACTTGTTTATCAAGAGAAGAAGAGAGGCAGTCTTAGGGTATCGAAAAATACTTTGTTAGCATCAAAACAAGAGCCTCAATGACTTCCAGAAAGATATAGGACCATTTAGTCTTAGCCTGTGAGGGAATCATAATTGAGATCATTGAGAAAGCACCCTCTTTGCACCCCTCCGTGCACCTGGTTCTTCTCCTGAGTTAAAGCTAGATAACAAATTGACACACATTGTTCAGTGAGGTAGCAGAAAAGAAAACATGGCATTTATCAGTGACTTATGAGAGAGATGATGCTTAAGTTAGTGCTCATGGTCAGAGTAAGAGGATGGTGCTTAGCTGGTGACTCCGAATGAGAGGATAGTGTTTGTCGAGTGGCCATGGTAGAGGGTATGGTGCTATTCAGGTGGCTGGAGGAAAGATGATGGTGCTATTCAGGTGGCTGGAGGAAAGATGATGGTGCTATTCAGGTGGCTGTAGGAGAGAGCATGGTGCTTAATTTAGTGTTCTTTTTTATTCATCAGCTTTCTTTGATGCGGTAGAGCACCAGGACCTTGATGAGGTTGAAGCTATTCTTAAATGGAACACTTTGGATGTGAACCAGGCAAACAGTGATGACTTCACAGCATTAGACATTGCAATCATGACCAATAATATGCCCATGGCTAGACTTCTTTTGGCTAACGGAGCCAGAGAAAATTCCAGATGTAAGTTCTTTATATTGTATTCTAGGTCCTAATATTAAATAAGACCCAAGGTTGTATGAGAATATTTTACATGATAGATTAGTATCTGGACAAAGATGTTCATATTTGAGCTTCATCTGCTTTGTATTTAGCATCGATGCACTCTTCAGTCCATTGATACTTCTTCACATTGATATATATGAAACACTTTCACTTTAAAAGTACTTAATCAACTAATGATTACATTTTCATTTCTGGTCATTGCAAATTTGCAAATATGAAACCATGTTTTAAAGACATGTGCCTGGATGAAACTTCTTAGACTGTTTTGCTGTAAAATGTATTGATATTTCCGGTCATCTGACGTATCCATTATTTCTTCTCAGTTCTGATGAAAGACGCCAGAATAACAAAGCTGAACAAATTAATAAACAGTGCTGAGCGTATCATTAAGGATTTAACTTCCAGGATAGTGAACTCCAACAAAATTAAGGATGCTAATACAAAGGTGAGTGTATGAAATGAAATTATTTCTTCGTTTTACTGTATCATATCATCATATCACTGTAAGTATAGTTAGACTTCTTCAGTTCTCTATAGTCATCGTTGTTTTGTTTTTGTTTTATCTGTTCAGGATCTTAGCAAGCAGTTAATGGAATGGGAATGGCAACTACAACTTCTTACACGGATGAAGAAAGGCTTTGAGAGTGCTCGTAAGCTTCCTTTGTTTTTGCTCTATTGTAGTTTGTTAGCCTTTGTTGTGGCATTACATGTCCTGTATCGAGCCACCTGCCTGGTGGAATGATGGGTGTTCAGAGTTTTCTCTCATAAATGTCGCCAAGTGGTTTCACTCTTGGGTTTGGCTGTGAAAGCAAACCTGCAATGATAATGTTTGATAACTTCTCCATCTTTGTACTGGTAATAAAATAGCCTCACAGCAATCCAGTTTAGCATTATTACAGAGAGCAATCAGCAGCTCATTGCAGGTTAACTGGATATTGATACTGGTGTGTCTATTTGTAGTTTGATTAATGCAAGGTGTCTACTATATTTATACTGGTGTGTCTATGTGTAGTTTGATTAATGCAAGGTGTCTACTATCCTATTTTAATGACAGGTGCCCCTGATGTGCCGGTATTGGTCCAACTCACGGTAGCCAGTAGTACAGCACTTCATGTGTCTTTTCAAGAACCTCACAATGTTAATGGAGCTTCAGTTACCAGATACAAAAGTAAGTATATTCTAGTCAACATGTCTTCACTTGATAAGATGTGTGCTAGGGACATGCTTGTCATAAAGGGTACTTCTGCTCCTCAAGTGCCTTATTACCACTATCACTATTCTCTATGCATTGTTTGGATTGATCAGTTTATCCTATATGATACCCTATTAGATTTATTAAGTCATCATCTTAGGATATCCTGTAAGGTTTGTTTAACACACCTCTATGCAAAATGGATTATGCATGATACGATATAAACAGAAGCCAGAAATTGAATGATTCTTTCTTCTTTCTCTCTTTAGTTGAGTGGACAACATCTGAGGATTTTCAGTTGTTATCGGGAGAGCACATACTCTATGATGTTCGGAATCTTTCTTATGTCATCCAAGGATTGATTAAGGTAAGTTAGTCTGAATCAAGATTCCTTGTCATCTGATAGCTCCATCATTTTATTAACTACTTCAATCTCAGTAGTTATATATTAGTAATATATTAACATACAGTGGTCACATATGCAATATGGATCAAGTTAACATTTCTATGACTGTTTTCATTTGTTTTTACGTCAACAGGGAACTACATACTATGTGAGGGTTTCTGCTTTTAACATGAAGGGCTTTGGACCCTCTCAAACCTCAAGCCCGTCCTGCGCTGTTCCATCAAGTAAGTCAATCTCCCTGATGCCTCCATATAGATCTCTGTTTTATGCTGCTGCGTAGAACAAGCCCACTTATAAATGGCACTGCTAGCTTCTGAAAAGAATTAGATGTAGGACCATATCAAAGGTTGTCTAGATTTATATTTGTTTCCCATGTTTCATTTTGCAGGTTGGAGAGATTGCGAGAACAGTAGCCCAAGATTCAGCAATCAACTGTTTCTTGTAGACGAGCTCTTTAGAAAGGTTCGAGATAGCAGACCAGCTGATTCTGCTGAAATGAGAAGTAATTATTCTAGATTATCTTATTTATGTTCATAAGTAATCTTCAACATGTCATATGTGTCTGTGACTCTAATTCTTCTTGTTTGGTCTCAAAGAAGTTTGAATTGACGCTCTCTTAGTTTCTGCAATCACAAATATTTTTATCTTTTCAACAGTGAGTTCTCCTCGTGCATCACCCAGTCAAGTTAGAAAAACAGTCAGAAAGAGTCTAAAGAATTTTTTCCAATCTGCACCAAAGTTCCAGAAACACCTTAAACGGTAAAGACTTTTTAGGTTTTGCTATTTACATTCTTGAAATATCTTTTTTAATTCATTTTTGATATTGTGTGTGATTTTTATTTGTACATGATTTGTGTATAGTATTTTAATATTATTTCTGTATTATTTGTTAATGTTTTATGTAAGTAAAATGCCTACTTCAATGGTTCGGCTTCCATCACGGTTTTACCATGATGTGGTTTCTCCCTTTTCAGAGGTATCTATTTGGCAACCATCCTCTACCATGAAGACAGGATAATGGTGACAACAGAAGACCATATACCAATAGTGGAGGCAGATGAAAACTTCCCAAGTAACTATCAACAGGACTTCCTCTGGTTTATGAAGGTAAGCTATCTTTACTCTCATCAGGTATTCAGTTTTTACTTCCTTGTTAACATGTAACAATACAACCATATATGTTATAATACAACCATACATATTACAATACAACCATATATGTTACAATACAACCATACATGTTACAATACAACCATATATGTTACAATACAACCATATATATTACAGTACAACCATATATGTTACAATACAACCTTACATGTTACAATACAACCATATATGCATAGATAATAAGATTGTGACAATTCTATTTATGGATATTGAAACATTTAAAGCAATATCTACAATAAACAGGAAATGCTGACAAAACTATATAACTGTATTCCACATTGAAACATTTCATTTAGAAGCAAACACTCTTTTCTTGAGGATATTTGACATGCAAGCAACATATTATTTGATGTGTTCCAGAGGGTTTAAATGACTGGTACATGTTTAAAGCATGACCAGCTTCATTCAAGATGAAATATTGATTTTCCTTTAGGTTGCCAAGACCTGGGAAGATGTAGATCTCCTGCGCACTGATCTCTCACATTCCAATTCATCTTCTGCTACGGTCCTGTTTCGTAACAAACTACTCTCTGCGGTCGCACACCTCCAGAGTGTTCTCTGTGTTCAGGATCTTGGACAACTGTATTTTGAGCCCATTAGGGACAACCATGGGACTATGATATGGCTGCTTATGAGTCAGATAAAGGTGAGGACATCCCCCCAACCCTCCCTTCCCACAACTTATTACTATAGACCATCACTTGCACCCTTCCCATATCTTCAGCAGTTTCATGAATTAGATTGATACTACATAGAAAATGATTGTTAGTTGAATTGAAACAGTTGTAAGACAATCTCACAGAGTACTTGTGCAAACATACAAAGAAGTTAACTGTGTTTTTTGCAGGAGCCAAGAATGTTGCCATCTACAGCAGTGAAATGGATTCCTCTTAACAGAATGCTGAAACGTAAATCTATGAGCGCGGAAACTCCTTCTGCTTCAGAGTTACTCATGAACAGCTTGCCAGTAAGTATAAGTAAAATTTCAAGTATAGGGTGGAAGGAATCAATCTGTCTTTCCAACCAATATTGTCAGTTTGTTAATGGATTTGTAAACAGTCTTCTATTACGTGGCATCTCTATAGCAACTTGTCAAGTCTACTCAGGGCCTGTTGGTTTTAGTTTGTATAGGCAATGTAGATGGAACTGTAAACATTTGTCAATTAAGAGGACAGATACAGCAAGCAGCAGCAGAGATTGTATCTGAATGTAGAATGATGGAACTAGAACAATTCATAACCTGCAGGCAGCTTTCCTGGATTGAATGATAACAATCTCTCTCATGTTACTACACAGCGACGAAATTTTTATTTTGTTCAATCTGACATGTTCTCTATGACTTCACAAGATTTTGTAGATAAAATATGCAGCTTTTGTTATCACTGCTCTGAAAGCAGTCAGAAGATAAACTATTTATGTTTTGTTTACAGGAGAAGTTGATCCACCACAGGTCTAGTGGTCACCCTTTAACAAGAGGGTTGTACCTGGCATACCTTCGGATGAGGAGCTCAGTCGACACTATCAGGGTTCAAGTCCCTGAGAAACAACCCAACATCCTGCCTCACCTCAAGATTAGAGACAATCCCAATGTTTCTCAAGAAGAGTGGCAATGGTTGCATAATCTAGATCTTAATGAGGTATGTTGACTGGTTGTTTCATTTTATGTATTCATTACTGTTAAGATGACACCAATTTACACATAGTTTTGTGAGATATCTCAATACAAGGATCATAAGGTTATGGGCATCTTGATCCATTTGTTGTATTGATCCAATGATCATGAGTTACTGTGTATGTCTGCCTCTTAACCTTATTGAGTGAAGTGTGTTTCAACATGTTTGTGCTGTTTCTAAGGTTCACATTCTCCATGCTAACACAATGGTGTGGGTCTCATTTGTGTGTTATTTTACCTTGTATATGTGGTATCATGTACGTCGTCAGTCTCTTCCACTACCTCTTGTACTACAATCTTTATAAATATGCAGTCTATTTCTTCTCTTACAGATCAAATCAAAACCATCTTCTGCTCAGGAGCAATTTCAGCAACAACTGTCAGACAGAGCTAAGGAGTTATTAAAAACAGTCAACATTGAAGAAAGGGATGCACTTGCCCATAGGATCTGTGATCTAGAAATAATTGAGCTCAATGATGAGGTTAGAATAAATGGCTTTTCAAATCATTTTGAATCCTTTTCAAATCATTAATTGAAATATTAGTTTATGTCAAGTAGTAGATTCAATAAACAGTGACTAATAAGTTAGTTATAATAATATTGCTTCATCTCTCTACAGGTCTCTGTCATACTCCTGTTTCCTCCTCCTGGTAATGTCTGTCTTGGTCCAGGGACATCTGATGAGTGGCTGATTGGCACTGATTATATATCTGTTCCTGTACCAGTCTTTGAACTTGGTGAGCACTTACTCTCACAAAGATTGATGTACATCCCACATCTATTTAATTTATTGCATAAATATTGCTATTATTTGCAAGACATTATTGTTTCATGCCAGAACAACAAGGTACACTTATATACACACTTTTATCTGCTTCTTAAAAGACAAAACATATTAAAATGTTTATTTTCTGTAGAATGTTGAATCTATAACACTGAAGCTCTTAACATGACCTAATGATGGCATTGGTTTCAGTCTCAGCACTGTTAAGTTTCTATCTTCAAAATATGAACAGAAAAACAGAGAGTAAGTAACAAGTTTGAGATCCTAGTGTGATTATGACATCACAGGTTGACATCATGACAGACTCAGGGACAAGCGTTGTCTTAGCTGTTTGGGAGAGTTGTTCTTCACAAAGATCTCTGTAATACAAATCAAAAGATTAATGTAGATCACCAAAGTGAGTGCAATAATGCTTTTGTTTTCTGTGGTCAAATCAAGACATTTTGGAAGTCACTTGAATTCAAAATCTGAAAATTTATGAAACATTTTAACACAAAACAATGATGGCTGGATGACCTTCATATGATGACTTTCATTGAGTACAATAACCCTGTTTTATGTTTGTGGACTTCAACTGGCAACAAAGTCTAAAAACATTTGAGAGCAACTCAAAAAGAAATGCTTGGATGAAGTTTGTCGGTAATATGAAACTATAAACAGAAATGTACATTTGCCATTAACAATGACCAAACCTTGAAAACCTTCTGCGCATGTTTTACATTAAATGTTCTCATATTAACTATGGCAAGGAATCACTGAGCCTGTTGGCCGGATCCAACAATTCAAAATTGTAAATTTTGAGGAACTGATCTGCAACCTTTAAAATATGGAAACAGTTTCAACGGTGTAAATTACAAGATTAGTGTCCTGCTTTCTCTGTCATCATTCACAAATCAACCGTGGAGAGCATGATCATCTTCAGGATGAGGAAATACAAGTAAGCTATGAATGGTTCAAGAGCTGGCTGTACAGGTACCTGTCAGATGCTTTAAGATTGCTCCTATTCCCTTACCTGTTTCCTTACAGCTCACCTGTCAACGTACCATCCAAACTTCACACGTCGATTTGCAAGACTGTCTTCCATCCTAGAATTGGACAATATTTTGTCCCAGCAGACGTTACGAGAAGCTTTCTCTGACGAGGAACTCACTGATGCTAAAGACAGGCAGGACCAAATTGGAAATTTCATTACAGTAAGTTTTCCCCTGTGTAATCTGTGTGCTGTAGCATTCATATTATATTATATACATCTATTTATTATATACATCTTCTGCTGGCCATGTTTAGGAAAGGAAAATTACCCTAGTAACCATTGAGGCAATGCAGAAAGATTGAAACTAAATCTTGTTTCACTACATAGACATTCAAAGAACTTTAATATTAGCTTTAATTCTTGCAAAATTATGTCAGTCCAGGGAAATAACTAATTATAGTATGTGGATGTTCTGATAGTAACTTCTGTCGGAGTTTATCTAGATTCCATCTAGTTTATTGTCATATACCCTCCTCGCTCCAACTTTCAAGTCAACCATTTTATTTCTGTCAATAAATGGTGTGCAGTTTACTTTGATAGACTAAATTTCTTGTAGGACAAAAATAAATTGAGATGTAAGTGATAAATTTCTTTATAGTGGAAGCACCTAGTCTAAAGTTATGTATTAATCTTGCTGGACAATCAACTTTGTTTCTCATACAATTTTTTAGTACAAGTGGACCAACAAATGCTCAGAGAAAATCTCCTATACCAGTTGTCTTTTAGTTAAAATATGATCTTATCAGCTAAGAATAGCACTGCCCCAGCTGACATGATCAGGATATCCATAGGTCCTGCAGCTTGTCAAGGTGTTTCTAGCTCTTGGCGCTGTCATTAGTTTATCAGTTAAAACATTCAATTCATTTCTCTTCTTCAATAACAGAATCTCGAAACAATTTGGAAAAGTATGAGATGGCTGACAGACATTTTACAGTATGCAAGAGACAGACAAGTTACTGGAGGTGTTCCTCTCTCAGTTCTCTATGCACCCCCGCCATCCCCTCTTGAAATGAATGACAACAATGTCAACACAGCTAATCCACAAACTGAAGGTATGTATATCATTTCATTATTACATTTTCTCCCCACTTTTACTGCACATTACAAGTAGAAAATATTGAAACATGAACACCCTGCTAGGCAGACATTGTACACATACCAGTAGAGGGTAGATCATAGAGGATGGAGGTCTGGCTCAGCGGTTACTCTCTGCTTTAGGGTGTTAAAATTACATCATTAATGTTGTTGTGCTTTGAACTCAGTCCAGGCCTAAAGAAATTTGGTGATGGGTTCGTTAAAGGTGATCTTGCATTCTATTATAAACACACAAACTGATACATATTTTAATGACCTAACTTATCTTTTTCAGTGCTGACAGGTTTCTTACAATCATATTTTATGATCATGAGGTACTTAATGAGGTACTTTATGAGGTATATGAGGTACTTTATATCCACAGATTTTAGATCTTTCACTAAGATTGAGGAAATTATAATTATGCAGAAAAATATTATAATGATGCAAAAAAATAATTATAATGATGCAAAAAAATAATTATAATGATGCAGAAAAGTGCATGTTTTGTAGACACAAGCAAAGTCTCTTAGTTTTCAGAAATACAACTCTAAATGCATGTGCTGGTAAACAAGCCTTGGCATGTTATTATCCAAGTTAGGCTTCATTGTAAGGGTATCTCCTATAGAGAGTGCATTTCCCTGAACAGAAGAACAAACCCCATATGTCCTTCACAGAGAAGAACAATCCCAACATGGATATTACTAGTGAGGGTTACTGGATATTACTAGTGAGGGTTACTGGATATTACTAGTGAGGGTTACTGGATGTTACTAGTGAGGGTTACTGGATATGACTAGTGAGGGTTACTGGATATCACTAGTGAGGGTTACTGGATATCACTAGTGAGGGTTACTGGATATCACTAGTGAGGGTTACTGGATATCACTAGTGA
>JAAAKB020000001.1:1152681-1163651 GCA_010014835.2 Apostichopus leukothele | reverse complement strand
AAGCACTAGTGGCGGTTACGCCCGACCGGCGCCGACCGGCGTGGCTACAACACTGATTATGATACATCATTTCTTTATTATTAAATATAAATACCAATAAAAAAAGAACCCTTTGGTTTTGGTTTTTCAGATCAAAACTTACCTGTCTCCATTCTACTTATGCACTCAATCTCACTAGCCTACAAGAGTAGGTAACATTTCAGCACTGAGCCCCCACTTTATTTCAGGGTCAGCACCCACTTCCTCGTTAATCTAACAACATTCTCAACTTTTAATATATTTCTGCAATGCACTGGAATCTTGGTGGATTTTAAGTTTTTTGAAATTCCTGAAGTCAGAAAGGACCTGAATTCAAGGTATCATGTATCAAAGCATTAATAAACTTGTATCATATTAATCTCTTTGCATGTAAGAGAGGAGGGAAGAAAATAACAACAATTTTTTATCTCACTTTTCACACTTTTTATATATTATAGAAAGAGGTTAGACCATAATCCAGTCTGAAGTCAGATATCTTACAAACTGTGTAACCAAAAATGACACCAAAATTCATTTGATACAACAACAGAAACTGATAGGGAGTGGACTTCATTTGTTTATGAGTAAATCAATCAAATCTGTGACCTTAGGATGCCAATGCTTAAAAATTTCCATTGTTGATTTATCTCACTTTATCATCATTTGTACTTTTTATAGAGATTTACTCTCCATGTTCGAATAATGCATCTATAATCCATAATATTTATTGATCTGGATCCAAAATTGTCTGTGAGTGAATGCAAGTTATGGCAGAGTTTGTATAAGGTGTGTACACATTGGATACAGATTCATGCAGATCTATATGAGAATCAGTCTCCAGTGATACAGGCTGTGGACATCACGAACAGTAGACTTGGAAAAGGTAATGGCTGTTGGCCCAGAAGGGGGGGGGGGGGTCAGGGGGACCAAATGCTAAAAGATAAATGGGAAAGAGCAATAGTAGAGCTCGGACAGGCAAGACAGGAGTGCAGTAAATTTGATTGTACTGAGTGACATTGGATGTACGACTTTGTTAAACATGGAAGGAATAATGCAGAAAAACAATCATTGCACAATGTTATCTATCAATCGGTAACTCTACCTATTGATTAATCTACCTATTCATACCTTTACCTATTTGTACCTCTAGGTATTGATAACTTTACCTATGGATAGGTCTACATATTGATAAATCTACATATTGATAAATCTACCTATTGATAGAGCTACTTATTGATAACTCTACCCATTGATCCCTCTACCTATTGATAACTCTACCTATTGATAACTCTAACTATTGATAGATCCCTCTATCTTAAATTGATAACTCTACCTATCTATCCCGAGCTACCTATTGATAACTCTAAGTTTTTAGAACAAGCTAACTATCTAGACAATCAATTTTATTTGGAATGTATGTACTAGATATTACTGCTAGCAATCGAAACAGTCACAATGTGCATACAGTAATTTTTATTATGTGGATATGAATCATATGATATTAAAATAGAAGAGAATTTGATGTACAATACTAACTTCTCACAGGTCTGAAAGCTGGATACTTGCAGTATTGGCAAAAATACTGCATCCAGTCTTCTTTTGTACTTTCTCATTTATCTGGGCTTACTTTAATACATGTATATTTTTATATTAATATTCAAGCTGCGTCCATTTTATTTTTTCGTATTCATATTTTACGGGTTTTGTCATTTTGTTACTTAAAATTACTTATTTTACTAATTTCTTTTTAGGAATTTCACTGTAAAATCTATATTGTTTTTAAAATTATTCCTTTGTATATATATATATTTTTTTATATTAATATTTAAGCTGCGCCAATTTTATTTTTCATATTCATATTTTAAGGGTTTTGTCATTTTGTTGTCATTGTAAAAGTGCTCTTTAACATGCTTAAGCATGAAAAGAGCGCTATATTAATCTGGTAAATAAATAAACTGCATCCTAATCAAGCCCCATCCATCTAACCATACTGTACCTTCCAATGGGAAGTACCATAATTAATTAAATTCTTAGGAAAATATTAGCAATGGTTCAATAGTGTGTGCATCATTTATCCATACAGTAAGAACACCATTCCAATTTGTAATATGGTATATAATTTATGTATTCTTGGCCAGAGAGGTTTGCGTATCTCCTTAAGTGAGCAAACATAATTAAAACACTTCATGTTAATGTACTTTTTAGCTCCCTATCTTCATCTGTCAGTTCATTAATCATTGACAACAACAGAAAAGGTCAATGTTAAATTTCAAGAAGTAAAATTCCTAATGCTGAAAATTGAGTAAATTTTGTACCTTGATAACAATGCTCACAGTACTGTACAATGTACATAATCAAAAATCAGGATGCTTCCTTTAATAAAGTACTTAATAAATGACACACGTATACATCTGGTAAATGATCAGAGACAGGTACTGTTGTCACAGCGGTATGTGACCAAGATATAAGGACACAAACAATGATTTCATTTAAACAGACTAACAGAGTAGAGCTTCAAATGGCTAGATAACTACTACTGAATACCATTGGTGAAAGTTACATCTTAGCTTTGACAATGGATTACAGAGGATGGGACAGGAACTTACTCTGTCCACATATTTATCTTTCTAGTAAACAGATTTTAAGCTATAAATTAAGAAGTGACCACACTATGACATCATTGGCTATGACATCATGATCATACCACAGGTTACTTTATTGGAGAGATCTGATATATGGTGCACATACATATTGTAGGGCTTCTGTTGTAGATAGTTACTATGCAGTTCAAAATGTAAGTGATCTACTGGTACTTGAAGGAATTGTCTGGTGGAAGATTTTGGTACGAAGAGTCTGCTGTTCAAACTTATCTTGTGTTGCACAAAAATCACGAAATCCCCAATGCACTACATATATGACGGCATAACGAATTTTTTAAAACATATATAATTTATAAGAAATTTCACCAAAAATTAAGGAAGAAATTAATGGGTATTCAAACACGGTTTATATTGTGATTACTGTAGGAACTGTATGGAGCGTGGGTTATGTCGCAATCTGCATTTGCGAAGGTGACGTCACGTTAAAAAATGGTTTCTCTGTCAAACGCAACATTAGCGTTCTCATATTTTGAAAACATGTTTGGAAAATTATTTATTGTTTTTTAAGGTAACTTTTTAAGAGGTTGGAAAAGTATGTTAATATGTTTATGGTTTGTAAATAGAAATGTTAGTCATCTTTCTGGGAAGTGTGATGTAGGAGGACTTCCTGTCTGTGCTGCTAGCTAAGATATTGCAAAGGTGAACCTAGGATAAGGGGAAGGTCAAGATAATGGTAAATCACTAAAATGCTCTCTGTTATACTGCACATAAGTGAAGAGAGTTAATATTGCAACGGTTACAATCTCATAGTACAGATGTACACAATATCGAAACTGAAAACTAGTCGCAATGGTTAACATTGACAGTATCAGATTAATTTATGGGACATAATATATTTATAAGTTGTAGCCTGATGTGATGTAATGTATTGTCACCTGAATAACACTGGTGAATATGAGTGAATGCACTGTAAACAGTTTAGTATGTCATCAATGGGACATCATCAGAACACCTTGTCATTGGGAAGTTGTTCCAACTTCCAAGTGATTGATCCAAGTTGGAACAACACTGGGTTTCCAGAGGGTAGTGATGCTAGCTACTCTCATTTCAAGTCTATGATAGTCAAGCTTGGGACATTCAACACTGGACAGACTGCATGTCAACAAGTTTTAAATCACAAAAGCAGTCTGCTTGTATCCAAATTAAAAATCTGTTAATCTTTCAAACTGCATTGAAGCCTTATAAGGGCTTAATATAGATGTTTGAAAAGTATAAGTGTGATTGACAATTTGGTAGCTCAGTTTCTAACAGTGTAACTATTCAAAGTAATGGAATTAATGTTGATGAACTTGTTATGGACTTTGTCAATTCACAAAACTAGTTTATCACTCTACACTTAAGGGAATACTCACTAAGCTGCCAAACTACCCCCGTTATTAAAGATACAAGGCTTAGATAATGTACCAAAACTGTATGTCAGCAAACTCTAAACAGTAACTTTGAAAGGCATCCTCAAGAGATGCTCTTTCTCCAATTATTTAATCTTCTGCCTTCTCACATTTTATATGTAAACCAGTTCAAGACATGTAGACAATATTTGTTTTCACCATTGATCTCATCAAGCAATAACATGAATACATATTGAATGCCTGTTATTACTAATTAATATAGTCTAATACTACATACTGATCTTGTCTTCTATACCTTATAGTGAACTATGTACACCAACTATACATTAAGTCTCCCTTCAAATGCATTTACTCTCAGTAAACCTACACAGTACACACTGTACTCAATTGAACATTGATTTGCATTTATTCATTCATGATGGATGTGGAAGGTGGATCTCCTGACACATTTATTACCTAAAATAGCTTCTGATCTACATTGCATATAGCAGACCTGTAGCCAATTCTTGTTACCGTAGGAGACGCCATTTGTGTGGATGATAATGAGATTGTCAGTAATCAAAGGCAAGAAACCTAAGTAGGTTTGGTGATTACATCCTCAATTGTACAACAATTCAAAGTTGTTTACTTAAAATTTATAACTGTGGACAGTTAAATCATTCTTTGCTCTAGTAATACTTAAAGTTGATAGTACTTACAATCGGAATGGAAACACCAGATATTTCAGGAAAATAATGATAAGTACATAGCAGACATATGACTGTCATGATCACATGGTCCCCAATGTAACAGAACTAGGATTGATAATTTGATAGTGTGTATGATCAGTATACCTAGTTGGCTTTTATGCCCAGACTCTGTCTTGGCTGACTTTTCTTCAAAAGTGCATCCTTACAATGTACAAGTCGACTATTCAAAATGACTTGGCTCAGTTTAGGGTGTGGGGTGTCAATCTTGTTAGAAGCCCGGAAAAAAGGCAATTTTTTTTCCATTTAGTTTTATGGATCTGTAGATCAATCCTCTTCAATATTTAGACAAATTTGTGTATTTATTAGACATATGAAGACTGCTCTCTTGTTACCATAGCCCCCCCCCCCAGATAACATTTAAACCATGGCTGAACGTATTGTACTACAGGTACTTATTCATCAAACCTTGCACATCAACAGTATCAAAACAGGTGACACTTGAGTTCTTCTAAGTTCCTATAAATATTACTGCTGTCTTTGTGACAACACTCTGGTTGTAATTAATGTTATTTCTTAATTGTAGATCCTAAATGATCTATACAAAAAGTCATTTAGTGTGACATGCTGCAGTGTACTTGAATTGTGCACACTACACTTCAACAGCACATACACACTGTAGTAACTCAAAATTGAGTAATCATTGTTAAATGATAACATTTCATTTGTTAATTTTTCACATAAAAGAATGCTTTTGTGGACCACACCAGCAGAGTGAATTTTAATTAAAATACCCCAAAACAAATGTGGTAGTGTGCTGTTCTGGACTGTAAAGTACAGTATGCCTGTAAGCAGTAACTATCTAAATCTAAATATTGTGTAGCTACTGTATACATGTATGACATGAACACACTGTACAAGAGACATTACTGACAGGGTTGATACATATATTAATAGTTTGATCAGGACAGTGACAGTGATCTAGTCACCTGTCCACGGTGAAGGTTTGCAAGGTTTACACTTGTCTGGCACCAAAAGTTGAAAGACTTCAAAAGTTTCCAAAGTGTATCACATGTAAGCAGCTTGCACGGTTTCGTGAAAATTAAAAACTGGTTTTTCTCTAGCAAAAAAAAACGAATCTGGCTTAAAAACCGTTTTTGTTTTCCTCTCCCGAATTGCATTGAAATTTGAAAACATCCAAATCTCTGACGGGGGTCCCGATTGCTTAGATTCGTATATTTGAAGCTTAACCAACAGCGGTCCAAGTCTAGTTCTTTCGCAGTACAGGGTAAAAATAAGGAGACTAAATTCAAGAAATGTTACTGTCTTCATGACTGTCTTTTTATTACCAATACCCACCTTAACTAAACTGAAGTAAAATAATGGAAAGAATGTGTTAGTGATATGTTTTCTTAAAGTTTAACATCACATACACGTATCGTCTTGTGATTACTGTACTTCACGAAGTTCACGTTCAAGTTTGTGTTCAGAAAAAAAATCACGATCATCCCGATGATCTCGTCAGCTAGAAAACTACTCTGATCATGACAGCACAAGTAAATATTTACTTACAATCGTCCAAGAATTTCTGTTAACTAAGGAAGGGTTTGATCGGTCGGTTGCTTACTGTTTAACTTGCTAATGATGATAAATAGAATTCGTTTGTCAAGACAAAAACTTTTTACCCCAGTTGGAGAATCTTCCTAAACGTAGATGTTATTGTAATACCCCCTCTTGAGAAAATACAATCAATTGCTCTACCCCCAAATCACGCTATTAAGATGTTATATTTTCGAAGATTAGGCCCGAGCATAAACCCTATTATGACCAATTGGAGATTGTAAAAAAAATTGCTTTACAATATGATTGGTTCAAAAAAAAGTTCTCGAAGGTACCAAATTGCACGAGGCTCTAGCCATGTTCGCAGTTGGTGTCTTGGCGGTAAAATAAATTTCTCTTCCAGGAGTGAAGAATATTAACCATATACACTTTCAAGCACAAGTTGAAAAATATGGCTGGCAAAATCAGGGATTAGGTTGGCAAAGATGATAAATTGTTAACATTAAAGTTGGAAACATGTAATCATCAGCGTAAACGAACAATCAACTGAGAGACGCCTTGTCTGATAACTGATAAGAAGAAATAGTGAAAGGAAACTTACAAAGAAAATCAAATCTGTTAGCATCCAAAGAATAATTGTCCAACAGCAACATTTTTACTCCTTTAGTATTCCTTGGCTCAAGCCTGACACCAGGTGTATCTTGTGAATAATAGACTGTGATTGGTCTAATATTACTTTTTGCATCTTTGTTGTTCAACTCACAGAGCCCTGCTCAAATGTTTTCTCACTGCTAGGCCTGTGTTCTGGGCCGACTGCGTGCGCTACTGTACATATCGTATGGTATTGTTGATTGCGCAATGTACCTTTCAAGTTTTAACGATTATTTTGTTAACACGAACTGTGCTCAATGTGTTTGAAAAGATTTTCTCCATATCCTCTACTTTTACATTGAAGTAAAATAATAAGTAAAATAATAAGAATTACACAAACAGAACAAACACATTTATTTTGAACTACAAGGTCAGTTCAATACTACAAGGTCACCTAACTGATGCACGCATATAAGGGCTGCATAGCCTAATGTTATGCTTAGCTATCCACACTCAAGCAATGGTATATATGGCTTGTACCGATCGTAGCTGACAATGTCGTCTAGCTGAAAAGCTAACTCTTGTTGCAATTTACTTTCATATTGCAAAAAGAACAGTAAAAGGGAGAAACCAGAAGTCAACAAATGATGGATGGAAGTTTTATCTTGTTTTTTCCAGTATTTGCAAATTCAAATTTCGATTATATAGTACCGAAATTCGGTCAGCAAAAAACGGTTTCGGTACTAAACCGGTTTCCCGTGCAAGCTTAATCACATGAGTCCTATCTGTATGTGATGTGGCATGCATTGTGCACATTGAACTTTTTATCACTCACCAAGTTCAAAACAGAAGTTTGAAAGTAAAAATAACATATTTGTTATAGTCACAAACCAATCTCAAGCATTACCTACTGTAATTTACTAACAATAGGGATTAACTTAAGGAAGGGGGACCCAACTATCTTCCTGTTCTTTCCATTTGCAATATTGCAAATTGAGAAAGGTGTCATATTTTGCCCAACTTGGATATATCGCAAGACACTCACCTTTATCTGCTTGAATTTTTTCTTGGAAGAGCCCGAGTTGAGATCTTCGTGAACGTTATCCAAGAGCCAGATCAGAAACTCTTGTGCATCATGTTGGTCATCTCCTTTGTACTGGTTTGCATATTTTCCGACAATTTTCCGAAATTCCTCGGTATGATGGGATGAATAATTCAAAGACCAAAGAGCTTGCAGCAGATGAGCAAAACACTCGGTGAGTTCTCCTCTCGTCCCAAATTTCCTGTTTTTATTCTTCTTCACTTTCAACAAGTCATCTTTGTGCCTTTCTCGAACAAAATACTCTGCGAGACGATCGGTATTGCTTAAGCATTGAATGATGGCGTTCATGTAGCAGGTGTTACCATGATTCTTAAGCCCTATGAGAGCTGGCACTTGTTTGTGATGGTTACATCCAGGGGATTTAATAGGGCTACTTAGATACTTGGAAGGAGACATTGGTGACTCTCTTTTAACCACACCTCCACTTTTCATGTCATGATCCAAACCTTTGATTTGACCTGTCATCTTATGTACCAGTGCATTGAATGCTTTAAGAGACGGCTTTCTTGATTTCTTTTGTGTGACTGTACTCTGGTCTTCTTCCTCCTCAGCAATAGAATCGACTTGACTATACTTAGGAGAGGAGTGTTCCCTGATCATGCTATTATCACAGTAACTTGCATGCTCCATATTAACAACAGGGGAGCTAGCATACCTAGGATTTGCTGGAAGAGTCCTCTTATGCAACGGATATCCCGTGACGGGGGAATGATGTCTACGTAGACTTGAAGAACTCCCAGGAGATTGTAACTGATAATTCATATTTGAACTGAAGCTAGATGTCCTATCTAATGTACCCTTTCCATTAGACGTTGGTCCATAACCATATCCCTCTGCATATGTCATAATACTCTCTTGTGAACTTTGAAGTGACTCTTTGGTGTTAGACATTGACATCAGATTAGCCTCTCCAGGAACATGATGGTGAGGATTGTACTTATTTGGTAGTGTCTCAATTTGTTGCAAACTGGAATACCTACTGCTCCAAGGTGTTACATCCGCTTGACTATAACTACTACGAAGGGGTCTTTGCGTTGAACTGAATGGAAGTTTTCTGACTGTCCTGTTGCTAGAGTATGGAGTCCGAGGAAGGCTCGCTGTATCATAATCACACCTGGAATCAGTCATGGTTAATGTATCTGGGGTAATAGAGCGACTCATTTGTGGATAATACCTCATGTGACTGTCATGGTAACTTCCGTGACCATTACTAGTTAAATCCATATGTTCTCTCCAGTATTCATTCTGTCTTGATATGCTTGACCTTTGACTGCTCACCCCTGAATCAGACGTTGAACCTTGGGGTGACTGGCCATCCCCATTCCCCATTGGGTTTGATGCCTCTGTTGGCAAGTGATTAGCTCTGATATCATTTTGGGGAAATTTGGAACGATGATGAGTCTCTGTCCTGATATTGTTTGGTCTGGTTCTTATACTATGACCAGCATTAATACTACTAGAAGCAGGTCCAGTTAATTTGCTATGTTTTTTTTCAGGATAACCATTTGGAACTTTGTCCCCTGAATATGGTGCAAACTGATTGGATGTGCGTCGAGTAACCCAAGCGTCACTGTGTGTGCCATTGTAGCTACTGACCTCATGATCATAGGGCTCCATATTTCCCTTTTTATTATAGCCTGCTGGGCTGTTTGTCCTACTTGGCCCACCAATAGTAAAATGTACAAACTTTGACCAAGTGACTAACAGTGTTGCTTTTGTAAGGTAACCAGCAAAATAGTACTGTCAGCCCTTACCAATGCAAGTTGGCTCTTCGTTCTTAAGGGCAGGCTAACCAAGGTTGGACTAGGGTATTAATTTAAGGTTAGTGCAGTCTTTACTTAAAATTCATTTTAACGACATTTTCCTACAAACTTTACAAGCTTAACGAAGCCCAAGTGCAAATTAATTATCAGTTGTACAGCGATGTTGGCTGACGAGATGTATAGCGACCAAAGAAGGCTGCAATGAGCTTAGGCCTAACGTTGGGCCTTAACATTAATAATAGTTCATTGACAAATACACCTGTTTCCATTGATGAACAGTTAACGGTACGTTCCGACTGTGGACTGACTTTGGTTTCACCAAGAAATTCACTGAAGCAATTTATATCCATTCTCCTTTCGGCAATTTTGCCATGATCCAAAGGGTTAAGATCCGTACGACTTTGACAGATAACAACGTTGTTACGACTACCGGTTTCCCGACATAGAGCGATTAATAACAAATCGTTGATGAATGAATCACTAGCGATTAACCATTGTAACATTACGGTAGCCACTAGACTGTGCTCTGCTGTTCTCTATATGCTAGAGCTAGGTCTGTAATACGCGGTATTACGAAGAGGCGGAAGTAAACATTGTGACGTGCTACACCTGCTCCACTAAGTAACACGTCTATGGCAAGCCAACTGCCGAATAATTCGGTATTCCAAATTTTATCGGTCGAAGAAACAGGATTATCGACCAATAAACGGGAAATATCAACCGATAATGTGGGTTATCGGTAGATAAACCTGAATTACCGGATGAATATCCAACATTATGTGCGAAAAACTTTGATTATCAGTTAAATTTCAAGAAAAACTTGAACTAGGCTATCACTGACAAGTAATAGTATCAGTTGATGATCAATGTTTTCCAACAGGTGAACCTGGTATATCAGTGGGAAAACCTGCATTATCGGCGAAAAACCTGAATTATTGGTCAAAAAACCCTGGATTTTCACCAATTTACCTGGAATATCGTTTGGATGATCTGTTGAAAATCCAGGATTTTTGCCAGGAGTAAACGTTTTGAATGGATAATCCCGGTGTTTCGAAAGACAATCCAGGTTTATTAGGGATAAACTTGGATTATCAGTCAAAGTTGCAGGTTTATTAGTCGAAAATCCAAGTTTATCAAATGTTAACCCAGGTTAATCGATTTAAAAGGCATTGAAGACTCGCCCCATATCGCGTGCCGCCATCTGAAAAAGTTAACTTTCCGTTGCTTGCAAGTGACGTTTT
>JAAAKB020000001.1:1125987-1152581 GCA_010014835.2 Apostichopus leukothele | reverse complement strand
GATGTCATATTTAGTATGTTGATGTATCTATCACATTAAGTACAAGAAGCTTGTTGTTGAGGTCAATGGTCATTTCAGGACAGCCTGTCATTATGAATTTGTTTGTCACATCACACTGCTTTTCACTGTATTACTTAGATCAGATTCATGAAAACTGCTCAAGTTACATCATCGAAACCACAATGCATATTTGCATTCTGGCAATACTTCGACTGTTCCCCTCAACCAAATTCGACAGGGTCCTTTTTCTCATTAAAGTGTATTTACATACCAAGTATCAAGTTCATTACTGTGTACCTAATCTTACCTAGATCCAGAAAGTCTTCCAATGATGTTACAACTTGCATCCATGGAATCTACAATCGTGGAAATAGTTACAATTCTTGCATCCTAGATGGGTAAATTGATAAACACATTTCATTTTCTCCAATCTGCGATCATCATTTCTGACAGTGAAACCCTGGGGGAGTTATTATTGGTAAAAACCATTTAGTTTGACTTTTGTGGGTAAATAAAATTCATAGCATTTCCTAACCACTGATGGGAAGTGGAGGAGTATGCAGTTTGTATTAGGTTATTATAAAGAAGAAAAACATGACAAGAAATAAAGGACACATTTCACACAGGTTATTTCCTTCAAATTCCACAAGGTTCTATTTGAGCACACACCAAAAAGGCATCATCGTCATCATTTAAAGTATCTATGCTATGTTTAACAACAAAGAGGGAAAACAAAATCAAGTTAACATTTCTTGCTCTTCAGTGACTTACACTACTGCTTGAATCAAAAGCAAAACCTTTACAATAATAGTTGATATTAACAATAAACCTATATGTAAAATTTATCATAATGAATTTAATTTTTTTGTTTTAATTTTTGCATTTTGTCCATTTTTTTGTTTTTAAAAGATAATTTTTTACTTCACTTGAGCAATGGCCCAAATGACATTAATCCTAGAGATGTACAAGATTTTTGGAAGCACTGAGTAATATAATTGATGGAAATGCACATTACCGAGTACTTGTTGAAATAACAGATTCTGAAACACGCAAGGCAGACAGCGTTGATCTTCACATGAATATTTCATTTGTACGGTGGTTTCACAATTCAAAACCATTTCAAATTAGACCCAAACCCCTAACCTCAAAGCTTCAAGTACCTCCCTCTCTTAACAAAATAAGCTTTCTAACAGGACTCTTTTTTCTTTTCTTTTTTTACCATTTTGAAGTACTCGATTATGATGGCCTCACTGTCCCTTTTGGAGGGAATGATTTCAACCAGAAAAACACTGGGTAGATTCTCAAAATACTTTAACAATACTCGCACCTATTGTCTGGCATTGCTTGCGATGATAAGTCTGTAGAGTTCCAAATTGCAGCTGAGGTTACCCATAGAGCATATATAGCTCTTTATTATACACTAACAAAACACCAAGCTGTATGCCTTCCGAATACCTTTTGAGATTTAGAGCCAACCCCTTTAAGAGGTCCCCACAATGAATGGGTTCAGAGGTACACCATCATCTGAGAAGTGACCTTCATGTACAAAGGAAAATACTCTTGGAAGTTGGTAGGAATTCCTCTATTTGGGCTTTACATCTTGTTGCTGTTGGGTTCAAACAGGCACTATCTTGGTAAACCTTTTGCACACAATGTGCCAAACATGATCCTTTGTAAATAAGAAAGAACCAATGGCAACCTGTTTAGAATACACATTTGGAAAGTTTTGACACCAATGCCTTTTTCCTTGCTTTTACTGTTGAAGAATTAAAAAGTAAAAATTGAAGAAATCCAAATGAGACGTCGTCTCAAAGCGGTAAATGATAGATACTACAATATGGGAGTAGTAGAAGTAATAGCATAGTAATATGATACAGCAAATAAAACAAAGACACGGAAAGTTTTGACCACATTAAATCTTCTGCTTAATGTTAAGTAACAAAGTGCCTATGTAAGACATGCATGTCATTGTACTAAAATAAAATTACCCAACTCTCACCCTAAAATTCTTATCTTATCAAAGAAAACTTATATATCAAGTGTCTTAATACAGTATTTGCCAGTGCAAGTTATCTCTCTAGTTTGAGGAGAAAGATTAATGTGATTGGCAGCAGTACTTTACATTAAAGCCTATCTTTTCCATCATAAATTTGGCAAGTTATCTGCAAAGTACACTTCACGGATTGTTTTTTATTTCATGAAGACTAGTGCAATCATACCCGCAGTCACGGGAGTATTCTTTTTATCTTTTTTTTTTCATTTTTATTATTTTTTTTTTTACTTTTTCTACTGAGAATTTAATTTATAGTACAATGCGTTGTTGACATAGAAACTTCAACAAAATACTGTTGCATCATCTTTCAAATTTTGCATGATTATGTCCTCTTAAACTATATAAAAAAAACAAAAAAACATTTCCAATTTTCTTTAAATTGTTTTTCTTTATAAGGCTAAAAATTTCGGAACATAGAATTTCATTCTAAGGGATGGATTTTGTAAAACGAGAAATGACAAGGAAGATTTCTTGCAAATACAGGCCTCTTTCAAATTAATTGGCATCAAAAAATACAAAAGGTAGATCTTATGATATATCACCTAGGGAGAGATTCTGTTGTCTCGTCATTGCACATTTTAAATATCGGGTCAAAGAAGTGCATACCAGTTACTGACAGATAAACAGATTACTGTCAATAAGCCAAAGCTTTTAATACCCTTTTGTGAATATCGAAGGAAAAGAAAAAGAAATAAGTGAAAGCAAACAGTTTTGGTCGTGTGGCCGTCCAGTTCTTTAACATCCCCAGTCAAAGGTCAAATACTTTTGGCACATGTCATTGCAAAATATCTCTTTCTTTGTGTTTTTAAAATATAAAATGTTCCCACCCTTCAACACATCCAGAAAGGGATATACTGCAGAATTGGGGGGAAACGTTCATGTGTAAGATTTAAAGATACTTGCTTTTGGTCAATTCTTTCGGCAAGATGTTTCTTGAAAACTGAGGACTGGTTCATTTTATATAGTGCAATGTTTTTTTTTCGTTTTTTTTTTCAAATCTTTTTAACGTATTGTTTTTTATGAAATACATTTGTGATCAATGATACATGTAATCCAACGACTAGCTGCCTTTTAAAAAATCAGGCAAACCCCATTTAATTTATTGCAAGGTTTGGTTTTAACTTTGAACAAAACCTTTGTCCAAATATCTGTGCTTTTATATCTGCCATAACTGAATGCTGCAGTTGGTCAAATTGATAAGGGAAAGAACTGAATGAAGAAAACTTATACTATATCATTAGACTTACTTTCATATTACAAGTACTTAATAGCAGTTTTTTTTTCTCTTTTTTAAATTATTATTTCATTTTACACATAAGTCTTAGTGAAGAAAAAGGAAACAAGCTTGTCAATAGCTTTGTACAATGACACTACAAGAACACATATACATGAAGTCAATACATAATAAAGCAGTTGTGTAGAGAATAAAATTACAATATTGCTCATCGTACATTCTTAAGAATGCTCTAACTTTTCAGTTAAAAATTGAGAAAACCATTCCTTTTTTTTGGTCTGCATTTTTCTTCCTTTTCTCACTTTTTTTGGTATGTTTTTATTTATTTTTATTTTTTTAATATTTTTATTTTATTTTGAATTCCTTATATCTTGTTTAGGTATATAATACAGTTTTGGCTTCATTTCATTTTGAGCTGAGCTGGTTGCTTAGAATATCCCTCTCTCATTACAAAACAAAGAATGCACACACTTGAATCAGTCTGCTTGAACCACAAATAAGATCAAAAAATAAAAAGAGAGAGAAGAATTGACCACAAGACTTTCACAAAATGTAAAGTGAATTTCTTTGAAACAACAAAGTTTTCCTTGATGGTTAGTTAGTGTTCTGTTCAATATATAAATACAAGAATAACATGAATTGGAGAATGGCCTGTACAAATACTTGATATTATCAATAATAATAATAATAATAGTAATAATAATGATGATGAACTAGGGAGGTAAACAGTCACACACGCAAACATACAAACTCCTATACCACTGATGTTTACTGGAAGATAGGTGTGTTGGTTACAATATAAACGATTCTTTATTTGCTCTACAAGAAACCTTCACTCTAACAATGGAAAAGATGTCACATTCATCACAGCTTTTAGACATAAAAATGCTCAAGTTTTACTTTAATACAAAACAAGCTTATTTCATTGTTTTTCTAGGCATTATATTGTTGAGAATTGCTTTTTTTAGTTGTTTTTCAAACTCCAGACTCCTTGCAAACAAAGTCGTTTCAAAACTACAATTTTATTCCAGCTTTAACGATAAAGAGAAAAAGAAAGGTTATTATCAAGGACACTTTGAATACAAAACTGAACAACCTAAGAAAGGCATGGTCAGATTTTGCTGGTTTTGTCCATCATTTTATGAAAGCCATGACAAAAGTTATTGTCAGTAAGATCGCAAAGGCAGGTGGTATTCACTTTACAGTACGAGACTTCCTGCCCTTGGCTCAGAGATGATGCCCTCAAATAAAATCTTTCTTAAATAGAGAGGATTAATAAAATATCTCAATCATCAAACAATGGTGCATTGTTACTTTTAAATATGGAAGCGTTACCCTTTTAACACATACAATGGCAGCATCACAGCTAATTATTATTACCTCTCTTCTTTTTTTTCTTTTTCTTTTTTTAACCATTTTTTTCTTTTTGTTTTACATAAATTTTGTCATTTTCATGTACTTTTTTTCAATCAACTGAAAATCGAGTTTCACTCAAGGATATATACTGCCTCAAAAGACAAGGAGAAGAAGTGAGAAAGAAAAGAGAGAAAAAAAAAAGGAACAAATGACTTAAGATAACAAATAACCCTGAGACCAACAGCTACTGTGGAAATAAAATACATCATTTACCCAGCACTTGAAAATATCTTAAAATCACTTCCTCAATCAACATTTATATGCAATTTAGGGAAATTATAACTTCTTAAAAGTAAAAAAAAAAAAAAGTAAAAAAAAAAAGAGAGAAAAGGAAACAAAAATACCAATAAGCAATAAATTCTTACATTTAAAGTTGCATAATTTTTCAGTGTACAATAACAACAATATTACCCCATGCAGGAGTTGCATGATTTTTTTTTTCGGAATGCGTGATGTTTAACAGTATATACCTTTCTTTCGTTAATTTTTTTTTTCATTTTTTTTTATCTATTAAGTATTCATGATAACAAAAAAGAAGAAATAAACGTGAAAAACACAAAGTACTGCATTTGACAAATATGCTGTTACTGACTGCTCTCTTCAGCCAGTGTAAAAAGAAGGGCACACATTCTCTGGTCCTAGTAATCTACATGTACACTCGCTCCAGCATATTTTATTGTATTTTTTTTTTGTTTTCTTGTTTTGTTTTGCACCACATTGTTTACCAATCATATTAAAGAATCATCAAATAGTGTTTACACAATCTAAGATCCTCTTCAAAGGCAATAATAAGAATAATTTCAGTGAATGTTTGTTGTGATGATATAATATATAATATAAATTCTGAAATTTAAACTTTTTAATTTTTCAAACTTTTTAATTTTTTGTTTTATTAATTTTTTTATTTTTTTTCTTCTTTAATTTTTTAAAGATTTTTTTTTCTTTTTTTGGCTTTCTAGATTCATATAATCTTAAACAATGGCTAAGTTGGCAAATAAACATGCCCTTTGGTTTAATGATAGTGACACTGGCATTACACTTATGTTACTTGTACAACAGCTAGCTTGAAAAACAAAAGTTTGTAAAAATCTTAAGACTTTTCATGAAAAAGGTGGACATTGATGAAGACCAATTAAATAATTATGTGAAAGCACCCTCCGTTTGGACAGAGTTGAGGTGGTATTATGAAGACTTGATACTTGCAAGTGATTCCTCCTATTAAATTCTTCCTCCTTTCCTCCCCCACAATATTCAATTTTTTTGACTTTTGAAAAGAAAAAATTGGCAAAGAAAAGGCATCCTGATCTAAGAAAGGTTACAACACTCCAGTCTCAAATAAGCAGCTGTATTGTGGTACCAGCTGGAACCCTGTATTGACAAGACAAAAGTGGAATTACAATTTGGAGTAAAAACGATGACCTTTGTATGAATTCCCTGATTCCAGACATGTATAATAAAGCTCCAACTATCAAATACTTAATACACACGACACAAGCCTCCTGAGTTCTTGGTAATCTTACGTAAAGCGATAAACGCAAGGTTAATTGCAAATGATGATACTACTTCTACATATAGGTAATAAACTGACATGTAGGGGGGAACTTGACCACTTCTTGCTGTCAGCTACGTTAATTTATGACAACTCACACTTTTCATGATTGCACTCGCCTCCTAACCTCCTCCTCCCAATACCTCTCAAAAACAAACTTTAATTTATTCATTATGACTTGACCAAGAAGAGACTTTAAAATGAGTCAAATTGACTAGTGTTCCATAATTACTCTTAATTCATCTACTAATTCAATTGAATCATCTTCATTGGTAATAATTCACAACGACTTTTGCACAAACATAGCAGGCACCTCACAAGTTACACCAATCTGTTGAAACCATGTGGGGCAGGCTTAGGAATAAATCCTTACATTTCTATCTAAACCTCTCTTCTATCCAACACAAGTTAATGACGGTAATGCATCATCAAATATCATTCTTATACAGCTCAACCTAAATACGTGGTACATAACATTCTATGTCTTGATTTCCAGGATAGCAATAACCATATTACAATATGTATCTGCTCATAACAAATCTTTTATTGACAAATAGAACTGAATTTTGTTTTTTGGTTGGAGTTGTATATTGACAACTTTTCTTTCCTGGATACGTTCATACCCAATGTCCTGCAAACATTTTACTCCTTTCAGGCAGGTGAGGTGGTTCTATGTATATAAAGAAAATTTGTAATACAAAACAAAAATAAATGTAACCATTTTTTCCCTACCATTTAATATGTAAGGATGTTACTGCTCTTAAACATTGACCATGGAAACTTGCACAATATAGGATTGATCACCACTATCTCTTTGCAATCTAAGTATATACAGAACAATTGCTCCATTCACAGGGGCATGGCATTGCCATCTCTGCACCGCTAGTATACCTTTGTATTTCAGATAGAATCTCTTTTACAGATGCATGGTCATTTTCATAACTCTTTTAATGTAGTATACAACATAATTCAAAGATGTTTTCACATCAGCAGTGGTTTACATCCGAAGGATAAATCTGGAAGAAATCACAGCAAATTCACTGTGAGCTATGAAAGCATATATGGACATTTATTTCAGCTGGAAGTTGTGAACCAGGCAAATCTATTAACACTTTCAAAGTCGCACGATATTGCCCTTTCGGATCGACAAACTCCAGGGTTTTCCAGCCACCAAATATTTGATTCATTATAAAATCTCTTCCTTGGCATTTTTTTTAAGCACTAAAGAAAGTTGCACAGAAGAAAGAAACAGCTTTTGGAGCTCGGTAATTAAAAATCTCTACTCGATAAGTTAAGAACTAGAAAAGGATTGAAGCCTGAATGAGTTGCACACTAACAAGGCTTATTATAGAACGAATGTGAAAACAAGGCCTACATGGCAAATATTGAACTGGTACATTTTGAAAATCATATCAACCCAAAAACCCCCCACCATTCTTGATCACTATTCTGCAAGATATCTGCCATAAATCTCTTTAACATTCGGTATATTTGCATCTCGATTTTCATAACAGTGAAGCACATCTATAGAATATGACATATGTGGAGAGAGGTGGAGCAACTCCTATAAATAATCAAACGTTACTGTTGTCTCCAGGGCTCCAAGCTTTTAATACAGGAAAGCTATAACAACAAAAACACCTTCCTGTAAACTCCTCAGCCTCGTAACTACAAAATACTTGCAAAATGAAATTCTTGCATAATTGCAAACTTATTCGGCTTCTCTACACCTTTTGTTTCTTTTTTTGTGTTGACAACAGCAAATAAATTGTGTTCACAGATACTTATCGAGCTAACATTCTCTTTTAAGAAAAGAAATATAAATCTGACAGAAGTTCCTTTAAGTACTCATAAGAAATGAAGATGAAATAGTGGCAGTCAAACTAGATGGTCAAATGGTCGTCGAACCAAGTGGCCTTCTGGCCAAAAGCTTTCCAATAACATTCTGCAAAAGCTTTCCAATAACATTCTGCATTACAACAAATAATGGAGCGTATAAAACCCAGAACAGTCAAAGGGACCTTCCAAGTTAAGAGCGAGTCAGATTTGGGAATATTCTGTTTAATAGTTGTGAAGTAACTGTGGCTCAGCTGCTGCTTCAATGGAATTATAAACATGCTTCAATCTTTCACAGCTACTACATGAATACATCCCACCAGTTCTACCGTCAGAAATTCTAAAAGTACTACCAGTCAACAATGGTCTTAGGAAAAACTTACATATACGTAAAATGCGAGGAAAACAAAGTACAAGATGCACAGATTTCAATAAAATAAAATTAATTATGGTCCTGATTACATATCGCAGAAGTCCTCCTTTTAAATCCTGTTAATAACTTTTGCATATTATTCATACATTCAATCATCTGAACACTTTTATCAACCTTTCCAATCTCGATGCTCTCGAATGGGAGACAAGGATAGTTAGGCACTGTAAAATACTGTTCTGAGTTTCTTCTTTGCAGCGTAGTACATGGGACGTCTCTTAAACAAACAAGTACAATCAGTTCCCTTTAAGGGGGGACCAAGTTGATTCTTTCCCTTCTTTCATTTTTTTTATTTATTTTTTTTTAACATTTTCTCATCTCTTTCTCAGAAAGAAAAATAGAGTGCAAAAATTTCTGAAAATACATAAAATGTTTTTATTGTACAATATTATTTGGGTCAGTGAAAGACATGAATCACACAGCTGGTCTGATCCTGTGAACTGCCGTTATTTCAGACGGGTTCCTTGATGCTGCTTTGAACTTGTCGTGGTCAGCCATAAAGGTAAGCTCTATTCAGTGGGCATTTCATCCGTGCTGAACTTGCCATTCAACTTTCAAATGCTGACCCGTGGTTACATGTCACATATCCTCAAAGACAAACAATAAAATGACACAAAAGCTGTCAACTGTCTCTCAAGTGAAAAAAAGCCGCTTACTGCCAACAAATTGCACTTCAGTGGGAGGGAAAGCAGAATCAGAAGTTGTGAAGACATTGAAAAAAGTTAATAACATCAACTTATTGTGCGCCTTACATGTTATATCCATGGCACCAACTTTGACGCGAAAAAAGTCAAATGGAATACAAAGACAAGATTTTCGATAAAGTAAGAAAAAAAGTTTCTCAAAAAGAAAACACCTCTGAAGATGGTTTGCCGGCAGAATTCTTCATAGTGTAGTATATCAAATTCAATTCCTAAAGCTTCGATGTGGCACCAGATCTTTTCCATGGCTTTGGAACAATGTACATACGTCTCGGAGCGAGGAAAAAATATCTTTTAAAACGTTTTGCAAACGGATGACTTCTAAGGTGCCACTATAAAATTCATCCATGAAGTTGGACATCAGACTCAATCTCTTCAAATACAGCACAAAAATGATTTTGCCTCTGCCTACATGTTCAATCTGCTGTTTGCTCACCATGTTCATAAATTGCACACTTATATCCAGAACCAAACCTTGCATATTCACTGCTCCAGGTGTTTGCTTGATGCATCCAAATTGAAGATAATCTGTAACGTTCTCCAAGAAGCACCGACGAATCTAAGTCCTTTGTTTGCACCAGTCATCAAGAAAGTCTATTATCTCTCAAAGATTCCCTCCAATAAATTGTCAGGCTACGAAAATATAACCTCTAAAGTTCCTTTACTCTCCCCCTCTTACAACAATTGGAATCCATTATAATTTGGATGGTTATTACTGTGTTCCTTCAATTGCAAATGGAAAACCCCCATTGGGGCATTGAGAGGCAGTGCAAGTAATGCCAATATATACAAAGATACTGCAAGAATCCAACAATTGCTGGCTAAATTAAATCAAAACACAGTTATGTACACATTTCAAAGTACACAAGGAAAACAATATTTATAACAAAAAATGAAAAAGAGGAATTTGAAGTAAGTAAATGAAATAAAAACAATCTTGTGGAATTCTGACATGTACATGGCAGCATAATGCCAACAAATTGCAAACCTGTGTGTGAGGTGAAGCACAATCTAAAATGATTGCTAATTCTACTGAAGAAACTTGTGTACAAGATCACACTACCTGTATTTTCAGTACTGAAACTAATTCAGAAGATCTTCAGGCAGGAGACCCCAGGTACCTATGCTGGAACCCATGTTGGTACCCATGCCGGTACCCATGCCTGAACCCATGCCTGAGCCCATGCTGGCCCCCATGGGTCCACCAGCACTAGGGGACCATAAACTTCCCTGCATACCAGTCAGTCCTCCACCGAGACCACCGTTCCATTGAGATGGGTTGGACATGCCACCACCATCATCCCATCCAAGTTTGTTCTGACCAGTGGACCACTGGCTGTTGGTACCTCCACCTCCACCTCCACCGATCAGAGCACCAATCTCATTCGGGTTCACAAAGCTTGCATTCAAACCAAATGCAGGAGAATTCAGATTCTGACAAGCCTTCACAGCATCTTCTCTATTCTTGTAGGCAACCAAGGCAATGCCTTGTGCTTGATTCAGATTGAACTGTTCTACTACACCATTTCGCTGACACAAGAGATGCAAGTAACTTGAATCAACCTGCAATGGAACCAAATATACCGATATAATAAATTTCAATCGTATACTTACTCAAATTCTAAAATATGTACATATTCTATAACACTAGTTCTAACCTCTTTTTAATGAACAATCATATTCCCACCAAGTTGATATGCAGGAAACTGTGGGGGGGGGGGGGGACAGGCCTATGCTTCATGTTACTTGTTGATTCTGTTGTTTGACCAGCTACGGTCAACACTTAGGCTGCAAGTCTTATACAAACTGTCATCAAATGGAGCCACAAATTTCTTAGCAAAAATGTTAAAAGATGACATCGTGGGATGAAATAAGCCTGATTTCATGTAGAAAAGACATTAGCATATAATGGCTTAGTACCACCCCTTGTGTTTACCAGAACCATGAAGATCAATGTGAAAATCCCTTTTACTTACATTGGCAACGTTCTTTATAATGAGCCAATTGGAACCTACACCAGTCATCCCATCATTTCCACTCCAGGAACCTGTGAATTAAAATATATAGTCTCCATACAATCTAAATATATAAACAACACTAGCAATGAATCAGCAAGCCACTGTTGCTTAGTGATTTCTTCCTAGGTTTCATTACAAAGTTTAATAGTAACACTACACATAAGATTTACAAACTTTGACCATTATTGACTTCAGGAGGGATGAAGTATGCATTTCATCCAAGATTTACTCTAACAATTGCCAGGATTTCAACCCAAGCAACCAACATCATTTGTGAATTTGGCCAGATATAATTCATTTATGTATATATTACAGAGAAGGCATACATTGTAACCTGAAGAAGCCAAAATACATCACACTGAATTACACCCAAATTTTGAACCAACTCTAGCAAAACTCACCAGAACCAGAATCCCAGCTTCCACCACCTGGTCTGCTATTCCAATTGTTATTGCGAGGATTGGGCTCAAGTCCAGGAGGAGGACCAGGACGATTAGGTCGTGACACAAAACCTGGCACAGACTGCTGACGAGTGAAGCCACCGCCACCACCGCCACCGCCACCATCTTGGTAGTTCCATCCTCCTCCAGAAGTTGACTGGGAGCGTCGGTTTCCATGGCTTCCCCATACCTGAGGACTTGGTTTCATTGGACGGGTCAGGATACCAGTCAGGTCATCATGCTTTTCACGTTCCTTCCCAGGGGTTTTACCGACAGGGAGGGTGCTGGACAAGGGCCCTACACTGCCTGGGGTCGCATCTGGGTCATTGGCAACATCAAAGTTTCGTGGCTTCCATGGTACACCTGGCTTGAACTCGGGGACTCCATCACCATGGTCGTCCATGTTCGACTGGGTGAATGGCCAAGCTGAAGAATCAGAAAATGCAGAGTCTGCACTGTTAGGTTGGCTATCAGAAGCAGCTGGTGATGTACTGCGTGAGTTATCTTCAGGTCGCATTGGTTTAGGAAGATTTCCTGGGTGGCGAGTGAATGGCCTGTTCTGCTGTTGTTGTTGCTGCCTCTGTTGCTTGTTGAAGAATTGTTCCATCCTGGACTGCTGAGGTTGGTGACTTCCCATATCCTGCCCAAATCCAGTACCTCCCAAGAAACTGGAGTTGCCCAAGTCTGAGTCACCAGTCATCACTGTACGGTTGTTTGAAAAGGGTGCCCTAGGACGGGACTGACCCATCTGGTTCTGGGGCATGAACCTACCATACATCTCCTGTTGACGGTTCATGTATCCAGCCTTCCCACCAGTGTTACCTCCTTGCATACTTTGTAGTTGTGCTAGGAGTTGTGGGTTCTGCTGTAGAGCATGTAGAAGCTGTTGAGGGGATGTCAAGTTTTGGTTGAGTCCAGCCACAGCTTGCATGAGTTGTTGCTGTTGCTGCTGTTGTTGTTGCTGCTGCTGCTGCTGCTGTTGTTGTTGCATTGGGTTGAAATTGCCACGCATAGGTTGATTGTTACCAGCATTCATCTGTCCCTGAAACTTTGGTGGTGGGATCCTTTGGTTCTGAGGACCCTGTCCGGGGAAGCCAGGACCTCCTACAGCACCCAGATTAGCCATACCTTTGTTTCTCATATTTGACATCATATTCATCGACATGTTGCCAGGCATATCCCCACCGCCACCATGTAGCTTCATAGCTGAGAAATTTAAATCCAAATCTCCACCAGTCTTCATAGGGTCCTGGCCCATTGCCATCAGCTCTTCTATAATAAGAAAGCATATAGGAGACAGAACATTAACCAGATTGCTGCAATTTCAGTGCAAACTAAATCACACCTTTTCACATATTTCAGATCTTTCGTTTTAATCAGCAAGGATTCAAACTGAGATCAGAGTTACAGTATTTTCCAGAAAATGTTTGCCATAAATTTGCTGAATATAAATTAGAGATATCCTCTACAGTAGATGCTTCTTGGCTGTTCCATAAACATTTGGTAACAATTTAGTTCTGCACATTATGGTCTGTTCCTTCCTCTGCTAACTTCATGCTGGCTGCACTATGAACAACCACGTACTACAAATGATTAGAAGAGAAATGAGTTTCCCAAAATAACTTCGTTAAATAGAAATTTTAAATGAGCTTCCATTACATCCACTATCCAAGTCAAAAGTTTGTGTTCCATATACATGTGAATATCCTACTTAACCGGAGTTTTGTCTCTGTTATATTTACTGCCAGCCAATATGGTCACTTTTACTTTGAATACTGCAGGATGACTTCCACGGGCACAATAAGATGATTTAGTGCTCATACAGTACTCGGTGGAATGTCTAAATCTCTCCCCCTAGAGCAATATGTCTCCAGCACCAAACTTATTTGAAAAAGTGGCTACCAAAACAAATAACATCATCAATGGATATGTATGATGAGGGTTCACCTACCAAGTGCACTTTGGTAATTCATGTTATGTTTCTTCAGCATCATCTCAGATTCTTCTTTGGGGAAACCTTTGTCAGTCAAAGCTCTCAGTTTCAGTGCAATCTGACTGGGGTTTCTGTTACCATTAGGTATCTCCGGCTACAAATCAAAGGAAAAGGATCACAACAGTCAGACTCAATTAACACCCTAGCACAGATCAGGTCCTGTCTCTTTAACCTTTCTAATATCTTACCAATCCAGAGATAATGCAGGAAAGAATTGACATGGTACTTTCCTTTAAGGCACCTACAATATGTTGCCCTCAGGTGATATAGGAATTCACCAAAACAAATTTTGTCACTTCCCAAATGCTTAAGAAGGGTGACTTATAAGACTTAAAAGCAACTGATGTCAAAGGTAACTTACCCCTGGTTTTCTTCTCATGTTTACTGCGGAGGGATCACTGTTCTGTGAGCCTCTATCCCATTCATCATCTCCCCAGTGTCCCACTAGGAAGAAACATACAAAATCACAATTACAGTTCTGTGTTGAATTGTGTAATGTGGTGTGAACCATGAAGTTCACTGAAACACAACCTTCATCATTTGAAAAGCATTAGGCTTGGTAATTCTTTGTCCCAAATTTATGTCTTTCAGATATATATGGTCAGTATGGTAACTCAGTTGTTGCCAATGAATCACAACAAGCAATATCAAAGCATGTTGAATAGTGATGTGAACAGTCCAAACATTTGCTCCCGGGTACCCGTTTGCTAATTTCGGTCGGTCCCCCGGGTGCCCTGTTCATTACACATTCAACATAACCCCCCGGCCCCCAACTCTGCCTATACCATAGCAGCATACATCAGCCTAAGATTGTCAATAACGACCATCCCTAGAATTTTTTGGTTACAAATGACAGAATTTCCCTAACTTGGAAAAGTGAGCAACGGTAATACTTACTTGAACTGGAGGGATTTGCAGGTTCTTCGTTCCATGTTTGCATAGATTCCCGAGATTGAGTACTGCTTCTATTGTTGCCACCCCAGGAAGATGAAGACTGTTGGTTTTCATTTGTCCACTTGTTTGTTTCTTCACTAGGAGTCCTTGGCAGGCTCTGCCACTCTCCACCACTCTCCGATTCTGACTTAGACCTACTGGTTGTAGCAGAAGTGGGAGTACCGGGATCATCCCATCCTCCTATCTTCTTCTGTGGTGGTTGTTGTTGTTGCTGCTGTTGCTGTTGTTGTGGCGGCTCTGTGCTACTACTGAACCCTGCAGGTGCACCGTCCTCAGAGCCTGGTGTACTCGGTGGTTTGCTGGAGGGCACGGATGGAGATTGCATAGTACTGGTGCCAGCTGCTGTCGCTTGAGCAGCAGCCTTTTGCTTCCGTTGCTTCATACGGAGAACGTTCTTTGCACTCATTTCAGTAACCCAGGAATTGTGCTCCTTACTGTCTCCCCAGACATAGGTGCCATCATCCATTCCAAATGGCTTACTAGGATCGGAGGGACTCAACTGTCCCCAACCAGTAGGGACAATTTCTTGTGGAATGTCTAGCATTGGTAACCAGCCAGAACCTTGTGGCACAGGCTGCTGCGGCGGTTGACTGTCTGCTGGAAATGGTTGCTTTTTCGCAGGTTCTTCTTTGTTCCATGATCCATAGTTACTGTCAGATGTTGGTGGCTTAACTGGTGGGGCACCTGAGCCCCATGCGCTACCACCACTGCGATTATTATCAGCATTAGAGGGTTGACTCCACTGTGTTGGTGTTGGTGGTGGCTGTGTCCAAGCTTGAGGCTTTGGTTCGTCTGGGTTTCCCCAGGCCTTAGTAGTAGAAGAAGAGTGAGCTCCCCAAGCAGATTCAGACTGTGGTGGTTTGTTTTGTTGACCAGAGTTGCCCCATGGTGACTTTGGTGGTTCCTTATTCCAAACATTTGGAGGTGGCGGTGGAGGATTTTGTTGTTGACCACCACTCCAAACAGCAGTACCATTGTCGCCTGCTTGATGACGTGCTGGGGCTGCTTTGGCATTACCTGGGTCTACTACATCCCACTTTGTACCCTGGTTGACGGGCTTCTTTCCCCACTGGGTAACACCGATTCCAACTCCTTTTGCACCCCCCTCCATTCCTTGATTTCCTGGGTTACCACCCCATGCTGTCTGAGGTAGCTTTGCTGCTCCTCCAGCAGAGGCTTCTCCCCAACCAATCTGGCTGCCATTGCCTGGCGCAGAGAAGGGTCCCCAAGCTCTACCAGACGGAGGTTGTTGTGGTTGTTGTTGTGGTTGTTGTTGTGGTGGTGGTGGTTGTTGTTGATGTTGTTGTTGTTGTTGCTGTTGTTGTTGTTGCTGTTGTTGACCAGGATGGTTATTCGGTTTCCCACCCCATTGGCTGTTTGATCCTCCAGATGGTCCTCCCAATGGTTTGTTCCAAGCAGATTGTCCAGCAGCTGGATCAGGTTGCCTTGAACCCCAAATATCAGTGCCAAGTGCCTCTTGGTCTTCCACCTTCTCAGATTGCCCCCACCCAGTTGGAGTATTGTTCTCTTGTGTACTAGTTGGAATAGATCCCCATCGTGATACATCTCCTGCTGCTGAGGAAGGTGGTATGTCTCCCCATCCAGTGGGTACCCCACTTGTTGGAGTCACAGATCCCCATCCAGATCCACCACCAGGCTGCAAGTTTTGTGAATTCTGAGCATCCCAGGATGGTGATTCACCTGAAACATAAAAAGACAACTATGAAATACACATAGAAGCTCTTAAAGATATCAATGGCAATGATCAACATTTAATGCAGTGTTTCAGAGTGTTTTCTCTATCTGATGAATGAATCTATGCAAACAAGTAGTTTTCTTTCAAAGATAGCAGAATTGCAAATGATAACAATGACCAAGTACAAAGTTGCTTCTTTAAAACATGTATGAACATACGTAAGGTCTGTATTGCCATATTTCACTAGTACAGACTTACCATTGATATGACTTATTTACAACCAGTGAACTGTGACTACCAAACACAATAGCGTTGTTGTACTCACATGTGGTGTACCCACATATCAATTGAGAAATTTTATTACAAGCTGAACTTTTGCAGTTATTGCATTCACAAAGGTTACCTCCAATGGCCTCAACCTACACAGAAAAGAACAGAAGTCTTGTACTCAATAAGGTGAATCAGCACACCAAGTGTGAAGCTCATCCAAGCTTACTTTTTGGAGTTATCATAATTACAAGGTTTTCAAAACTTTGACTTGTTGACCTCACATGACATTTGACCTCCACATCAACAGATACACAAAGTGGTTTCTACATTCCTCAGTATGACCTTCATTCATGTTTCACTTTTTGACTTGTGTAACAAGGGTTACAGACTTTCACTCTGTTGACCTTTAACCAATTCCAATAGGTTTCTTGTGCTCAAGAAGGTGCATCTACCAACCAAATTAGAGAGTTACCCAGTATGTCGTTTGGAGCCAAGGCCAAGGCATGCGTCACCCACACAAATGCCATCACCATTGCATCATATTCCTTGTGACTCAGGCAAGGAATAAAAAAGGCACATTTCCTGTTATTCTATAATATACTTGATCTAGCTGCCTTGATTGCATTTACTTACCACTAGCCTGACCTTGCCAGCCATTTTTCTCTGTATCTTGGTTTTGTACGTTGCTTGTGTTGGTGGTGGGTTTATTGCTGTCATCTCTATCAGTAATCCCAGCATCACCACCAGGGTTGGTAACCGTTGAGGTGCTGCTGGTAGGGGTATTCTCTGCACTAACTTCAATCTTAGCCAGAGAACTACCCTCCTGTTCCTGTGAGGGTTTCTCTTGTCCATGGGCATTGCTTCCAGACCAGTGTGCATTACTGCTAGAGGTAGTGTATGTCATCCCACCAGACGAGGCGGTAACTGATGACATGCTAGTATTTGACTGACTGGTTAGGGGACTCTTCGATGACGATCCTTGACCCCATGGATTTCCTGAGCTGCCACTCTGCATACCATCAACTTGCAAGCTTGGATTGAATGATGGGGAAACAGAGGTGGGTTTATCGGATCCATCGGATGATTGTATACCACCCCATCCTGGACTACCTGAACCCCAAATGGAACCACTCAGGCTATTACCTTCACCTGAAAAATTGCTACTTCTTTTCTGATCTGAGGACATTAGGCTGCCTTCAGGTCCATTGCCATTCATGGTGTCCACATCTCCTGCATGAATGACGTCTCCTGGCTTCAAACCATTGGAGCTGGAGCTACTTATGGCTGGCCAGCCACTGCTCTTCTTTTGGTCCATCATAGGAAGTCCATTTGGCGATCCTTTACCGCCCCAATCAGAGGCCTGATTGCCCGACTGTATAGAGGAGTCACCTCCATCTGTAAAGTGAAATTAAAATTTACGTTTCTTTGTTCCATGGATACCAGCTGAAAATGCATTTCAAATCAACAGATTTCACATGAGCAGAAGTCCTTACTACTGCCAATCTATGACTCTAGAGACATCTCTGTTCAAGATAAGTCTAGTGGCTTTTCTGGGTCCCCATAACACACGTGAAATCCATAACATTTACAATGATGACTATGATATTTACCAAAATAGGTGGATGCACAAGAAATGATCACCAAATAGCATAAGGCATAGTAGAGCAAGGGCACTAAGGTCATGCGGAGTCAAATAAGCTAGACGTAGAGTAAATTCAGACTTACTAGAATCCATGTTCCATCGACCTGCACCATTATGCCAAGGGCCTTGTGACATTTCGTTGGTTTTCCACTGGTTCATGTTTATTGCTGTAACAAATAGAGACAAATCATTACAATACAACAACCCATAGAGCCAACTGGCCTAACGTAAACTTAAACTGTCAAACTCCCCACCTTGATTATTCACAACCTAACTATATATCTATTCCAATGCTTTCCAATGCAATGATATATAACTTGCTAGATTGTTCACTACAACAAAGGTGAGAATGTAAGAACCAGAACGCCAGCAGGATTCCAACTCGTCCGTTGTGACGTGGAAAATCTTTAATAATGAAGCCTTATAGTCCTACCACTGACTCCCACACACTGACTGGTTACTGTTAACAACTGGAGGTCACATGCAAATTTACGATTGATAAAATTTGTTAAAGCTTCAGTCGTGAACCTTGCATTACTGCCAGTCGGGAAAACCCTACAGATTCAGTTTTCCCTGACTGCAGCAGACAAATTAAAAACTGGCTAAATCATGATCAGCCGTAGTGTTGAACACACACTGCCCGACTATCTGGACACAATTTTCCATGTAACGACAGTCAATTGTGTCTGGTCAAGATCAGTAGTGTGCAGCGACTCTACACTAACAACTGTAGAATAGTTATTCGGTTCGGCATTGATTCAACTTGTTGGTCCATGGTGTTTACCAGATTTTAACTGTGATAACACTCTAGTCCATTCATGAATAATAATGAGAATGAACTTCTTGATTATATAACCATGTACCTATCATCAACTGACATTACCATACCAAGTATGAAGTACATCGGACATAGAGTTGAAGAGATATTGACATTTATAAGAATTTTATGTTAAACCCCGCCCACTTATCAATGTGCATGAGATTGGAACCACAAACAATAGGGCACATCTACACATCATGGTGCATCTACCAACCAAGCATGACACTGACTCAACTTGTGCTTCTTGAGATCTCGTGTTTACAAGCTGGCTATCACATACACACACCCATACACGGTTGCAAAGGCTGCTGTTCCTTCAGCATCGTTATCAAAAACCATGTCATCTTGGAGAGTTTTATGCCTGTTGCAATGTGTATGAGCAGATGAAAACGCTCAAAGCAAGTACAGTTTTTAATTGAATTGTGAGCTTTCTTGACATCTCATTTTAAAGGACACAGCAATGGTTCCACAGATGTTGAACTAATGCAATAAATCAAAGATACTATGATTACCTTGAGCAAATGACGTTGATTGAGCTTCCATTAAAAGAGCCCTGTGCAACTACCATTCAATGACAAATAGCAGTGTCTTCTCAGGATGTTACCCTTGTAGACAGAAACGTTCGTATTTGGGTTGATCTTCAAATTCTGTAAATAAGAGGTGATAACAACTGTAAAGTCATCAACTGCTACAAAATGATTTTTTTTCTCTTTATGGCACATGGCTAATTCTGTCACAGGACCTGATATATTTGTTACAAGTCATGTAATAAACAATATTAGGTACCAGTTCAGCCACAACCTATTCAAAGACACAACATAAGACATAACACCATAACAGAAACATTGAATGACATATTTACCATTAATAAGCTGTAGTCATGATTCAATGCAAATTTGAGGCCTAAGTTAGATAGAGCATTGCATTACTTACATTGGCATTCTTACTGTAATCTGGGTTTTCCTTGGACAACTACAACCAAACTAGTGGTACTATTGTACTCATTGACGAAAACTTTTCAAAGTCAAATATGACATGTCATATTATTACTCTTCAGACAACCATGTTCAAAACCTAAAACACTGTACACAATCTATCTTAACTCCATGTGTGTATGTTATTTACGTATACATAAATATAACCAGACACCAAAAAATCACAAACATATATAAAATTGCTAGCTATAAACAGATGTTACATCTATAGATAATCAAGCAGAATTTAGTTTTTGCATCTACCTTCAATCAAAAGCAACATGTTCAGCTTACCTTTGGCTTTTACTGTACCTGAAAAGAAAATTTGGAAAAGGATTATAAACACACAAAGTACTGAATCTAAACTAGGAACCCTTGAGGCTATGTAATAACATACCCTAATATATTTTATCTACAAACAAAGGTATGAATTTCATACAAATTTTACCACTGCACTTATTTACAGTTACAGTAAAACTCATTCAAGCTTTACTTATGGAGTAGCTACCATCTCTACAAGCTTTCCAGATTTCGACCTAGGCTGGCCTCACAGCATCTTTTAACCTCCACCAATCTTCTTGTTCTCATTAAGGGATATCTACATATCAGGTATGAACTTTATCCTAACTCATATGTTTTTATTTATCCTGTGTACTAATAAAATGTTAGACTTTGACAACTGTCAGATGCAAACAACCTTTGTGCTAAAAAATATTTTGAGCTTCAAGGTTAAAACTACATAACGGTTACTTGCTCTTGTATGGCTATTTTGGAATGATTGTAAATGCTTTCAGTGGTAAATATATCGCGAGCGCAACTGGAAAAACTTACTATTCGTTGTCCACTGAACTGTCACCTTCAGTATGTCTCTTTTTCAAGACTGTTGGCAAGAAAGTCGGATGTGGTCTGCTCTTCTCGTCTTTCAACTTTTCTACATGGAGAAGGACAAGGAAGCTTGAAATATCTCACCATATTTTGAATACAGCTATGTCCTGTACTGATGCATGATGAATTGGATTAAACAGCATGGGGATGCACATAAATGCATTAGCAAACTTGACTTTGAACACCCTTATCGGTCCCAAATTACGCCTTCATATAGGTTCACCGGATACAACATAACTGGAACAAAATCATACTCTACTGTTCAAAGACATTTTCCACTATATATCTCATATATATCGTTCTAACATCTTTATTTTAACCTTCCAAACTAGAAAGCTATGTTTTAGTGTTCCATTATCTCAGACTGGCTACTACATCAACAATTTTCACAAACTTGTGCAATGGGTTAATGAAAATACTGATATCAGAAATAGCAAACACTAACATTGCACACAGCTGTGGTGACAACACGATATGAAAATAAATCACTTATTAATCTCATAACAAACTTTTGCAGAAAACCTCCAAAGAGCAATCACAAACAGTCCCTAGCAACAACAGCAATAATGAGCTCTCTCTCTCTTTCCCTCTTTTAAGAAATATTCAGCAAATCTGCAACCACCACCACCTGACCTGTAAATGATTATCAGATCTTATTGACAAGCATCATAAGGCTCAATTTTCTTTCCAATAAATCACATTCAAGCTGTAGTTTCGCTGAATTTACTATATTCAGTTTGTGAAAAACCAAGCATTCAAAAACATGATCTGTTCAAAAACATGACCAACATCACACCAGGTTTGCAACCAAACGATCTTTGTGAGAGGACTATATTCTGTTCTGATCAGACTTTTAAAAGCATGCTAAATTTCGCATCGAAATGGTTACAACTAAAGCAACCTTTAGGTTGAGGTAGGCATAGACAATTAGTTTCATAACTGCTCCCTGTTGGGCAAGCTTGACTGAATTTTTTAAGTTTGTAAAAATGTTAACTCTCTACTAAAAAAGCTACACTGTAACTCTGTATTAGTCTACTAGTAACCTACCTTGCTTATGAAAATTCAAAGACAACACAACGATTCTAACTGAGGCTAACTTAAGCATCTCAGAAAATGATCTTTGTAGGCAACACTCAATTTAAGCAAAGTAAAACGTTTGATCAAATGTTAACACAATGACTATCTATTTTGTCTTTTCAATTCAATTTAATATTGGCAAGGCTGTCGTTGTCATGGCTACTTAGGTTGCTTTGCTTCTGTCACAGTAATGTAACAGTAGTCTAGGCCATCATGAGATGAGAAGTACATCATGAGATTGATGATCAATGAGCTTTAATTGGACAAGCCAAACAGCCAGACACATTGTCATCATGAGCACTGCACTACAGAACTACTGAACGTTTGTTTACAAATGCATTTTTAGGAACTACTGTACATGACATATCACTTGATTATTTGAAATATATAGTTTTTAAATGTTTGCAAAAGATTAGTGTGAGCTTTAGATGATTACAAGTTACCTAAGAACCTAAATCACTTGCTTACCTTTCATATATTGTTTTCCCCACCAGTTGAGAGCTATTAATCTGATGGATTAGAAATAAACAATGGAAGTTTATAAGGCAAGTGCGTCAAACTTCCCCAACAATTGAGTACCTTACCATTAAAGGAAGGTTCTAGAGGGGAATCCTTTGATGACATGTTGTGCCATTGTTCTTAAGCTTTACACTATCCTTTAAACAGTGTGTTCCAGCATTTTCACTGTAGCTTCACAGTTCTTGCATGATATGTTGTTCAAGTAAATATCACAAATTAACCAACAGACCAAATTAAAAACTTTCATCATGAACAAATATGCATGTTTAGTCCAGGTATCTAACAAATTCTTAGTCCCACAAAAGTGATGGTTCAATTTGCAAATCTTTGGAATTATTTTATAGCATTCATGGTGCAATATGGTGAAAGATGGATTTTTCAGGTAATGTATTTCCTTCACCAGTTTCCCGCAATCAGGGATGAAATAATGGTTTTCTGGAATACAACCTTTTCCGAGGGGGAAAGGGGGCCCTTTATACTCTTCTTTATGCACAGAACATCCATCATGCAACAAGGGGGCAAGTATGATTTTTTTCAAAGCCAGACAGCTGGCAGACTTAGGGATTTTTGCCATGTTTCATTATGAGAACATTTAATGAAACACTACACACAAAAGAGTTCCAAATTTTTGTTGCAAACCACATGTGACCTCCCTAGATAACAAAAGAATCCTGGGTACTCAGATAGTGAATCTCTAAACTTAGTTTTATTAATTTCATCTAGCTTTTCTTTTGGAATAAATTGTGCTCTAAAGGTTTTCAAAATTTGACCTCTGGTGAACACAACTGATCTTTGATATGTCTTTAAAAAAACATCAGGTTCCTCATACTTAGAGAGGCAGATCGACAGACCACGTTTGAATTTCATCCAAGCTTACATTTTAAGTTATCAGGATCAAGAAGCTTTCACACTTTGACCTCTGGTGACCTCAAATAAGTTGAAATATCTGTTCACCTCTAAGACAAATTATAGGTGTCTTGCATTCCCTTAGGTGGTTTACTAAAATATTTATTTGCAGTATTATTGTGACCAAGTGCCCAAAGACCCAATACACACTGCTAGTACTACACACTGCCTTACTTTGATAACAATGCACTGTATAAAACATTTGTGTAATTGGGAAAGGACCATGTCAGTGTGTTCAACCAATTGAGTTACTAAAAATTTAAGCATCTTTCAAAAACTTGCTTTAAACACAGAGTGGAAAAACGAACCTTGATCATAGATAGGATTGCTCTTCAAGAATGATGCACCACAGCAATTATGTGCTGAGCTTGCCCATTATGAATCTGCAAAGAGAATTGAAAAAGAAATCATGACTAAATAAAATATTTAAACAGGATATTGAAATATCTGTCAATTACTAGGGTAAAAGCAATAAAGTGGTACATCAAATAACAGAGTAAAAAAGATTCAGCCTAGTTTTCTTCAATTACGCCTACCATGCTGCAATACAAGAAGCCAACTTCTTCAACTTCTCACTCATCCTACTGATATTTCAAAAATGGTTGAGTGACTCTATTGTTCGGTTGAGGAGATTTAAATTTTTAACTATGGGATCAGTAAAACACTTCGCAGGGTTCATTATGGATGCCGCATTGAGCCAATGCAAACGATTGACTCCCCAAACCAGCTTATTGTTCGGCATAAACAAAGACCGATAAAGCCAATGCTTTGCCAAGGGAAATATGGCGACACACACACACAAGACATCACTTCTCTTGAAGACAGTTGGACATTCCTACCTGAGGCATGTTAATATTGTAAAGGACCATGCACGATCCACACCTTTCCTAAACCACGCATCAATACACACATCAATACTCTTCCGTATGCAACAAAACTGCGGATATTCTTGATAATGTGCATGATCTTAAGACTGATCTATGTTGTATGACTGAAACATGGCTCTCTAACTATGATTTGTTCAGGTATTGTATGATATGATGGATAGTCCCCAGCAAAGTGAAAATAGCGGTGGAGGAAATGGCTTGCTATTCGGGGGAAATGTGGGAGTTGCTATGATTAGTGGTGTTGAAGAGGACTCACTTGAATTTTCAGAATGGATGATTTAACTTCAAAGGTATCTTGTCCAGTTGTGTATCATCTACCAACCACCTTCACAACCCTGTTACAACTTCAATTTTCTCTTAAGGAATTTGATACATATCTATAGCCAAGGTCTACTAGCAGGGGACCCAATATTAATTGTTGGCGATGTAAACATTCACATATGCCCGATGACAAAGATACCAAGCAGTTTAATGATCTTCTGACCGGTATGGCACTAGAACTAGTATTCAAACGATAATCGGAATCGGCCTGATTATTGCATTATCGGTACATAATCAGAATCGGTTATTGTAACTAAATCAAGCACGAGTATGTGTTCATTTGGAAACTTTCAATTTTTTTAGCCAGAGGATTGGGGAGGGGTAAGAAATGTTCCTCTGATCCCACCAACAAATCACACTATCCACAAAGCAGAAGTACCATCCCATTCTCCTCCCCTCTCTCCAGCCCTCCTCTCTTACTTTCCCCTTCCCCATGGCGCCAGAAAGAAAAACTCCACATTGCACGTTTCCTGGCAGTTTGCCAAGGTTGTAACACCTATTAACAGGTGTCAGGCCTGTGAGCAGAAATCATGACATGACATAGATATCCCGCAGTAGGGATATGTGTCTGGAATATATGCATACTGTATACAGTAGCACAGGTGCAGTAGTTGGTTAGCACATGTATTTGTCGCAAATAATCAACGAGTAGTAGGGTGAGAAATGGGGCTGAAGAAATTTGCAAGATAGTAAAGTACACATGAAATGGGAATACGAAAACTCCCTAATGATACTTAATGATTAAATACTTTGATTTTACTCTACATCTTGATGTTCGTTTACGACTGGTTATTATAATGTCAATTTGAATGGGGCTGGTAAGCATCTTCGTGCCGTTTAATACCGTGCTGGAACACTTCTGTCATGGCAAATCAGTCTGTGAATACTCAATGTTTTTTAGTTGGCAAAAGGACATTAAAAACAAACATTTTTGTTCAAAGTTTTGTTTTAGTATACTCAAATCAACTGAGGGAGAACATGGATGTTCAATGAAGGTTTCAACTGACGGAAAATTGGTTGTCAATAAAACATCTTTTCATATGAAAGGTGGGCCGTTTTGTGGCAACTGCTCTTGCGACAAAGAATTACCATGTTTCTTAATTGTAGATATATTCCACTCTGAATGTTCAGGACAATAAAGAAAATTATCAGCAATTGTGAACTATATTTATATCGATAAAGTCCCGAATCTTCGCTTTGTTTAATATTCGCGAAGAAACTGATTCGTCACATTATGTTTTAGCTTCAACATTTCGTTAACCTGTTTCGTAATAACCTTTAAAATCTGAAGTTAGACACTTATTGGCTGTAAACGGATCCCAATGGGACTCATGCCTATTGTTTTCACATCATCCCCTTTGCAGATGAGTTGGACCGTTCTATTTTTTAGCTGCATTTCCAACTCGTCCACAACTCACCCGTTTTGGGAAAACTCGTCCGCGTCGCGTGTCAAAATGAATGCGGTGGTACTGTAGTGTATCCTAATGCAACTCCAAAGTCAGAGTTTGCGAATGACTTTCATAACTTCTTAAGTAAGACTGACAATTTTGGAACAGAACTGGACAGCCTCAGCATTCCACTTTCTACTTGTAAACTTGATGGCTGTCCCATTATCCTTCACTACTTTGTTCTGAAGACTGAATCCGAAGAGTGCAGGCTAATTATGTCATCTGCTTCCACTACTTGTGACAGTGAATCTATCCCCATTGGGCTTAAAGATGCAGTCGACACTCTTCTACCAGTCATAACAAAACTTGTTAACCTTTCTTTTGCCTCAGGTGATTTTCCAAGCACTTGAAAACAAGCCATCTTTTAACCTCTGCTAAAGAAACCTGGTCTTGAACCTAATTTTAGTAACGACAGGCCAGTAAGCAACCTCCATTTTATTTCTAAGCTGATTGAAATGGTCGTTGTCGTGCAATTTAATCACCATTTGAAAAATCACAATCTTTTACCTGACTTCCAGTCTGCTT
>JAAAKB020000001.1:1110289-1120752 GCA_010014835.2 Apostichopus leukothele | reverse complement strand
TACCTAGGCCCACTGTACTATGAGAATCATTGTCATTAGCCCATACACAGTGTATGGCCCATTACTATCTATCCTGTCATAGCACATGTTGATGAGACCAGCTGCCTTAAATCTTTTAGCACTTAGAACTAATTTTAGGACTTGCTATAATGGTTATTAATATCAGAAATGACGTTGCCGTGGATACTCCACATATGTCGTTACAATTCATTCAAGTAATTTCCTGCTTTTAAGTGAAGATTACAGGTCCTTCATAAACTTAAGAAAAAATGCTACTTGATAGATTCAACTCAGAGCAAATTATATTAAAAGAAGCTGTTAACCTCATCACTAGGTTAAATTCTCCTGGTAGGGTTCTATTCACTGATTTGTTGCAATTGTTTGTGATGTTTTTCTCAATATGTATGCATCGATTGTAAAACTTGTGCTACATCAGTTAGTGTACACCTCATGTGCAGCAGCAGTACAGCATACTGAAGAAGGTTCTCTGCCTAACTTTTTCCTTGTTTATCTCCGTACTCAGTGATAAAATCACCAGCCTATCTTGGCTCACATACTGTACATTAGATGTGTGTTGTGACACAGTGTACTGTATGTGTTGTGACACATACATTTTTCGATAACAGTATTCCCAGACCAGTGGCAGTGTGCACTGTGCAGGCTGTTTAAATTGAAGGACGAAATGTTTCAGTGAGAAATAAATGGTTTTGGAGGATTGCAGTGAATGAATCTGTGGACCCCATACGTGACTGTTTTTGGTATTGCTGGCTTTCTGGAGGCCCCACTGACTGTCTCTTAAAAGTGTACATTTTGTTAACTTCGGTACAGTGGTGTGACAGAATGTTTCATTAGTTATCATTGTTCTGTAATACTATTTTTTTTGTTATAGTCTATGTCCATAGAATTTGTCAATTTGATACTTGGATTGTTCCATGGAAGTTATCTTAATTCACCATTATCTGATGATCCATTACCAGTCCATTGTTTGATCCAATTTCAAGTCAATTGTTTGGGAACAACTAAAGATGTGGTGTGATCACAAGGCATTCCATCTTATCGGAAAAACAAGTTAGAACAAATGTATAGTCATCACTAATACCGATTTTAAGAATTTCTTTAATTTTAAGTGTGCTCTCCATCCAATTATTTCCAAAAATGAGCTTTGAATGATGGTCACGTTAAAGAGTTAAGATAATTGAACAATTTTCAGTGAGAGTAAAGTTGCTTTGAAAACGGTGATGAGCGAGTTCTTAAAGCAGGGTAAAAACACTGATAGCAGTGATCCTTGGAGTCTTACTAGCATATGGTGGCCATAGGGATTAACTGTAACTAGTATATTAAAAGTTTCTGAAGGTCACTGTATGTCATTCTTTTCATGCAGAGATTATTTAAACAAGGAGAGTCTGAGTTTTTGACAGGCAGGAGGTAAAAATCTCCAGTGCGGAGGAGCGCTTGTCAACATCTCCTCATCATGTGTGAAGAGTTGTTGCCTTATAGCCATTTTGCATGCAAGGATGAGCTAGAAGCCACCATTGGCTGTATACTAGGCCATTCCCACTCTAAGTGTTATTTTCGTCTAGGGTATTAGATCACTGGTTTACCTAACTTCTGTCCTTGAAGTACATTATGTGCTACAGTACCAAAGGCACAGGGTAGTAACCACTGTCCCTTATGACGTCCATGTACTTGCCAGTATTTCATCTGTATTAGCTGTCTCCATGAAACTTGCCTTCTCCATCTACCTATCCTGCCACATGTCTTCGTAGATAAGTAAAGAATTCAGCAAACTTGTGATTAAGATCGCCACTTACCAGCCTAGAAGTGTCAAAGTCTGCCAAGCCATTTGGTTTTTTCCCTATATACATACATTTGTGGTTATTCAACATGGTAAAATTACAGCTTTCCAGAGTTACTGGTTATTTCTGTGTTTAATTAAATTTAAGTTGATAAAGGCTCTTCTACAAATTTTCCATTTTTTGATGAGGTCCTACATCTTTATTTTTTTTATCTAAATTTTCTGATTTTCTCTCATCTAGGAGTGTACTCGCTGCCAAGATAAAGGAGCCACCCTAGGCTGTAGGACTAAGGGATGTAAGAAAGCCTTCCACTACCTCTGTGCAATTGAAGTTGGTAAGTGAAGTTTGATCACCGGTGTTCCTAAAATAACCATCTTACAAATTGGGTGATACATGATGTTTTGCAGAATCCCTTGTGTGGATGTGCACATACTTTCCCTTAGAGGCTACAAATAAGCAACCATCTACCCCTTTCTCCCATCCCCTCCCTCCCCCACAGTAGCCAAACTGTTCAGTGATGTTCTACCTGTTTAAAAACAAAATCTTCATTATCCTCTTAGAAGATATTAAATCAAGGAAACAAACTCTATTTTTGCTGCCATTGATGTTTGCATTTTTTATTATTTATAATTTTTTTTTAACCAACAACACCACCCAAATATCTCTGACCAGTGAGTACCCATAAAAGATTAAAAAACTGACACAGAAGAAAAGAAAGTAAAGTGGTTTTCCTATAGTGACGATAATCAGACGACAGTAAAGTAAGAGAGAGAGATAGTTAAGGGCAGCATTTTGGTTTCACTTTTAAAATTATAGAATTAGCAGGCACTGACCATCTGCTATGTGGTTTCAGTCGGGCTACGTCAAAGGTGATTTATCACCGGGTTGATATTTGCCCTGAACTAGAATTGTTAAATGTCATTAGGTTGCAGCTTCTTTTGCATTCTGTCAGCCAGGTGAGATCCTACTGTCTGCGTAATTTCGAAGTGCCTACAGGGATAGTAATATAGCACATTGGCTTTAAGTAGTTAATGCCTCATTGCCTAGCAACAGTTAATTAAACTTGCCTTTCAACACAAGGTAAAGTTTTGTCTTGAACAGAAAGGGAAAAGAGGAAAAAATAAAAAACAGGGTTTTGGGGTCAGTCATACATCTTCGGTTAATATCTGGCTTTTCTCTTTCCCTGAGACAAATTGTCTCTTTTCATTTGCCAGTTTGATCCAGTGTTGTGTGGGTAACTGGATTCTGGTATTGTGTGGACACGGCTTTGTAAACTTGATGTGTTTTGTCTTGGATGAAGGCCTGTCAGTCTATCAGCAGTGAGAAAAGCAACATCAGTTGATATCTTACAAGAAGTTCTTCCATGTTCATTGTAATAACTCTCAACCGCAAAGAATTTTAGTCTTTTGAAACTTATTCCCATCACTATAATTTGAGGAACTCCAACTCTCTCCAGATAATAGTCTGATTCTATATGTGTAGAGACAAATGCACACACTTCACACTCCCAGTATACTCCACACACTTCACACTCTCAGTATACTCCACACACTTCACATTGTCCACATTCTCTGTACACTTGAAACACTCCACAGTCTCCACACACTTCACACAACTTGCATGATTTCTATAACGTCACCTACTGTACTTTCAGCATCAACGAGGTACCTGTTGGGCACTAGCAGGCATTGAAGTCTTGTACTTTGAAAATCAAACTCAACATTTAACAATAAGCCAACCATATGTCCACAGTAGATGTATCTAGCTACTTTACATATCTGGAGTTAAAATGATACATGGCTATTTACCTTGAGGCTACTTACCAGCTAATTAACTTCCTGGACAAGAAGAATAACCTTATGCCAGGTTTAATGAAGTAACCCCAAGGCAGTGAAATGGCATGTTTTCCTTGCCAGTTATCAACACCGAGATCCTTGTAATGTACAAAATATGTTAGGCTATAAAAGAAAGTTTAATATGCTTCAGTATGAAAGGACTTTAGGCTTTGTATTTGTTGTGAAAAAAGAACAGACATTATTGGTATATTGAACACTTGTTGTAACTGACAATCTAACATTATTGGCAGATTAATTATTGATATTAAATCCATAATACACAAATTTAAACTGGGAAATAAGAAAAACTTTGAAAGATCAAAGAAATTATTGCTAGAATTGGTTTGAAAGCCACCGACCTCTGGGTTTCAGAACGTATAAACTGTCCAAAAATCCAAGATGTAAAACGCTAAGCAAATTTTGCTCACGAAAAGTGTAGTGTTCTTCCTGGGTGGTAGATTCGGAAGGAGGTGTAAGTGGGCGAGGGCGCAGTGCTAAAACTTAGTCAGGTAGATGGGAAAGTCCAGATGTGGAGTGGGAGACGGGTAAGTATTGTCGCTCGTAAATCCCCAAACCAGTATTAAGTTTTGGGGAGTCTCAGTGCGTATGAACTGTTGAATATAATTTTATTAATAATAAAACATGTATTGTTTAATTTAATTTGTACTGATATTTTTGTATCACAAAAGGTCATTGCTTTTCGACCGTATTAATGCACAAGTTTCCCAAAGTTATTAACGTGTTTGGATTCTCCTAGCAGTAAAATTAATTTTCTTTCTTTACATTTACAGGTTGTTTACTTCATGAGCACAACTTTTCAATGACTTGTCCTCAGCATAAGGTAGGTTTATGACAATGGTTATGCAGATATCTATGGTTCAGATGTTTATATAGATATGTATAACGCTTGTAATTATGCACTCTGTCACAGTTACATTTCTGACAAGCAAGGCAGGGCTGGTATCCATCTCATCCCCTTCCCCCCTAACGGCCCTTTGAAGATCAATCGTGTAAGTGGGTCAGCTTCTAATTAAATGTTTAAATGACAGTCCCTGCTTTTTAACATTTAGTAACACTTTATGGATACAGGAAATTCCTCTTTCTATGCTATTGAAAAGAAAATAACCATTTTAAAGTCTCTTTGTCCAGTAAGCAATGTACAGTAATGCATGGGCATAACTGTCTCCCTCCCGAAAATAGAAATATTATGTATCGTTGTACTTTAAACAACTTTCGCTTGAAGGTAGGTCATAATACCTATACAATATGACTGTTTGAAAAGTATGAATGCCGCAGCCTATTCAGTAATAAAGAAACTGGAATTTTACTCGGTTTCTGCACCTTATCAGTCACCTCATAACTGCTATAGCCAAGATATAAAAAAAAAAAAAAGACCTCGATGCTCCTCTTGGACATGCAACTAACTAGACACTTCAGGTGATAGAATGAGCAAGAGGTAGGTAGTAGGAACACTGGAGGTGACCGGTCACTGTGAGAGGTCACAGTGAGAAGGTTACCGGGTCACTCTAAACACGGTTGAGTGCAGCAGTTATGAGGAGACAGATAACTTTGTTGCTCGTAAATATCCAGACCAGGCGAGTTTTGGAATTTGTGGAAATTTGGACTGCTGAGTTTTGACCCGTGAGATGGCAAACTATTAAATGCACATTCTGATACTACAGAGTCCGACCCTTGATTAGGGTTGCAAAATGTACAGTTAAACAATACAATCTGTTGTACTTAATGAAATCAACTGACTCATGATATTAAAGTCAGTATGGAATATCTTTGACCAATGTTATCAATAAATCGAATAGCTGTACGAGAAAGTCGTTCATTCATTCATTCATTCATCCATTCATTCATTCATTCCATTTATTTCATTTTGTTTTTTCTATGATCCGCAGAACAAGAAACTTAAGATGCGAGAAGATCCAACATAAGAAATGGATCCAAGTGTACAAATATCTTTGTGAATGGAGGATCGGATGCACACGTCCGAAGATGGCATTACGGTTTGGGCCGCAGAGGCGAAGATGTCCGACGGAATATTACGCAGAGAAACAGAGAGAGATAGAGACAGGTTGGACAGATTGGATCAAACTGCCTTTCGTTTTAAGCCTTGTTTCAAGTGCTGGTCTCAAGTACTTACATGTGTTTATTAATTTCTCTGATTTCTGGATTTATTCAGGTGAACAGGAAGATGGTGTTTGTGATGAAGATGACTTCAGTTGAAAGGATTCATTCTCTGGTTTTGTCCGGAGGACTCTCTAATCGGGCTCTGAATTCAGATGAGGTCTACAGTAGAGCAAACTAAGGTCGTGTCGACGTGTGTGTGTTGGTTGTACGTGAAACTTTGTTCAAAGTCATCCGTGGAGCTCTTTGTCAAAGCGAGGTCAAAAGTCACCGAAAGCAAATGTTTGTGGAAAACTTCCATGTCTGACCATGGCTTCCAATAAAGTCTTCAATTTTAAATACGTGGTAAGGAAATTCGTTCCGTGGAGCTCTTTTCCGTTTGTTCACGGTAGCTGTTTTACCGCTATAAAGCTAGGGAATAATACGTTTGCACAAAGCGCTGCGTTTTGATGTCACTATTTGGGTCATGTGTGACCCATTCGTACCATAACTAGGTAGAGCGATCACATTTATATCATAGATCCATTCATACCATAACTGGGTAGAGCGATCACATTTATATCATAGATCTCCAAACTTAATATGTAAATGACTCTCGAACTCACTCAACACCGTCTTAGTAAAGGGACTCGTGAGAAAAAATGCAAATTCCCCAAGTAAAGAGACACAATCGATGGGTTTGTCCACACCTCGATGATGGAATCGGAACGTTCCCATTAAATGTCGTCAGTGTCGTCTGAGACTTTCGGCTCGCTAAATGTTGGTGCAAGATTCCAAGATGACTTTCTTGGAGGTGCTTACCATTTAAATTATTACAAAATTTAGAGGGTTTTATTTAAGAGAACTAAACTTCTCAATGATGGAAATATAAATGGTTTATGTAATGTGGATATCGGTGACCACTATGTGACAATCTAGCATATCTGGAGGTAATACTAATGTATCTGTGAACCAATTGATTGGAATGAAAAAGTGAGAAAATGTCAGTCTGTTTTCAAAGAGATCGCTTTATTTGTTAGATCTTACAATGACTTTTTTTGCAAAAGATCTAAATTCTGTGTTTGATCAAAATACTTACATAGGGCTGCCTGCTGCCTCCTTGAAGCCAATGCAGCAGTTATGAGAGGCTTTCCTAACTCTGTGCTTTTAAGTTCAAAAGAAATAAAAAGGGCTCAATTATCTGGGGAAAAAATATGTTTTGAAGATCTAAAGAGCTCTCACTTTCGTTCGAATGATTTTATAGCACAATAGACGGTGCGAATGGCTTTACATCTTTGATGGAGGGTTAAAGTTATTTTTCAATTTAGCAGGAAACAAACAGAAACAAGGAAAGAAATTGGAGAACAAAACTAGCAGGAGGTTGATATTTTATTAATGCATTTTGCTTTAATAAACAGTTTCCAATTGGTTTTTAGTTACCACCAATCTTTGGCAGAATTTTTTTTTTTTTTTTAATCAAGCCTGAAGAGGAGAAGTTTTAAGTAAGTCCTGCATCGATGTATCTTGTAAAAAGATTTGCATAGTTAATTTTTTACATGAGAAGAGTTAACATTGACTCCAGCAGAAATATTTAACTGAGAAATATACTCTTCGAGCACACTGATATATGGAAATGGATTTCTTTGCATGGACTCAACAACATATTTTGAGTACACAGATTCTGTCTCTAAAATTAAGTGACTCATTGTCTAGCTGTTGATATGATGAACGTTATTCTTGGTGCCAGAGTTCTTGTTTTACATCCTAAAACAGAAAAGACAAAGTTTGACTTGGAAGCTGATAGAAAATTATTTTGCCCAGTATTGTTTAATAGCTGAATATGTTGTGTGACAGGGGGACAGGGGGTGGGTTACTTTAGTTGCTATTTCATGCAAGGGATATGGGTTTATTTTAAAGCAAGACTGTAAAATATATCAACATATGTCTGGAGGGAGTTTAAAACTGTGTGAAACTTATAAGGTGTCATTGGAGTTTATAGGAAAGCTAAACAGCACCCCCCCCCCCCAAATAAATATTGCTTTTATTTGGTTTGTTTGAAAAAGAAAAAAAAACACAATAGTTTGGTTCATACTGCTTGATTTTAAACAGGACATGTGTGCCATCTTCGCACAGTGATAACACAATTATTTTATCTTATTAACACTGTCTCGTTCGTGACGTAAACAAACAGTTGAATGTTGTAACCATTGATTGCCCTTAGTTCCTTTTGATACTGCTAATCTCAAAGGCGATTGCAAGGCCTGAACGAAATAAACCAATGTTTGTGACAATGCAATACATTTTCAGAGCTGTCTGTCGGTGAGAACACTGTGTGAAGTGTTTTACATGATAATCTTTTGCACCGTTACAATGCATTTTTGCATTGGGTGGGAGCATTGCAACATGGCTGCCAAAAGGTCCCTTGTTAGGCTCACACATAGTCGAGCGTCGCTCTACTGATTATAAAGAGACCATTACTGTTCCAACTAGCGGTTGGTAAAAGAGACATCAAACCAAGACTCACCCATTGCCTTCATTTTTGTTATAAATAACTCTCCTAGATACCCATGAATGAAAAGGCAAAATGCCAACAAACAATCAAACAAAAATCAAAGAATAGATTATGTTACCATGGAAACAAGGAGTGCAGCTGCTAAAAATGCTAAAGAGCCCTAAGGTGTTTGAAAGTAACAATTGTCATGCATGATGAACAGGATATTCTGTTAGGCATAGTAATTAACTGCAAAAATTTTTTCTTTTTTTATAGTAACACTTCTTATTCATATGTCTTGACATGATAAAGGGCATTACGACACTGACTTCTCACAGTCTTCATCAGTCACTGCCAACATTCTTTCCTCGTCCTGTTTAATTCATTGGCTTTTTTGTATCTGTCCTACATAATGTTCAGTTTAAACTTCTGACTTTATCATCAAGGAACCAGAGACTTCTCGTAGTCTAGAATGACAGTATGCTGATAGAGAGAGCTGGTGGATGTAGTGATAGTTTAAAGCCGTTGTTTATTTAAAAGTCGTGAGTAACATTTTGTTTCCGATCGCTGTGGAATGTCTCGTTTATCTCAACCCGAGATCTCCTCCAGAGCAGACGATTCCTCCTCTCTGCTTAAGAGAAGTTGTGAATCACGCTCTTCAAGATTTCACTGTCGATATTCAGTATACAGAGGATATTGAAAAGCTATCAGCAAAGTGTCTGTCTTTTCTTCAGGAATGGGAATGTTACACCGTGAAATTGAAAATCGTCTGCCTCTGACTAACGATTCTGATGAGGGGCTTCTGTGGCATTTACCTCTAGGGGGGAAGATACAAAACAAGTCACATGAATTGGGTATAGGATGTGGTTTGGTTTTATATCACAGACTTGTAATGTGTGTTTGTGTGTGTTGCTTGCTTGAAAGCCGCAAGGATATCGGATGTGGTTTGGTTTATATCACAAACTTGTAATGTGTGTTTGTGTGTGTTGCTTGCTTGAAAGTCGCAAGGATATCTCATGCAGTATATCAATGCATATATCAAGATAGCTAAATTATAAACCAGTGTCTTGAATGAAGAAAGTGAATCAGTGGTAATGATGGTCTTGATTTCAGTTAACATGTAATGGTCATCAAGGGTATAGTGATGTTGGGTTGTGAGAGAGAGAGAGAGGGAGGGGGGACAAGGGGGTAGGGGGATAGGGGGAGTTAAGGAGTAAAGCATGGGGCAGGTGTTTACTTGGGAAGAGGATGTTTTAAAGGATACTTTCAATCTGTTATGTAAATTAGGCAAAAATCTACTTTATTTAAAGTTGTAGTCGAGTGAAACATATAACGACTAGATATTTCAAATGCAGCGGATGAAATGGGAAGTATGCTTATTTGAACGTCAGCTCGGTTTATGTCGGAGTGTTTTGTACATGATGTTGTTCTCAGTTTGCTGTTCTGTGTATCTGTTTACAGTCTTCATCAGTATACTGGATATTAACACAACTCTGTGTACTGTGGACGTGGGGCACAATTTCTAGCCCCGACTGAGAATTCCAACTTCTACTCTAACAAGTGAATATTCATAGATATTTTGAAGGCTTAAATTAAAACAGCAACAAACACTTAGGATGCTCCCAGGGTAATTTTATTTGGGGTTATGGGTTAAAGAAAACTAGATTGATTGGATAATTGAACAATTTAATATATTCTGAGGAAAGGTGGCTTAATTTCTTCACGTCATACACAGTGTCAAGTATCATGTGTTTGTGTGCGGTTTACTAGTTTGGGTCACTCCTACAGTATTTGTAAAATGCATCACTGTTAAAATAATGATGATGCATTAGTGTATATGAGTCTGGGTTTAGAAACTGGGAAATGTTCGTTGTGTTAACACCTGTCGAGGGGTGAGGGGGGGGGGCACAGCAAGGGGTTAGAATCTCTAAATTTGGAGCTATTACTGTTGCTGTTGGGACTGACCATACAACATGATGCACATGTAAGTCTTCAAAAAGATCCTGTTTCTGATCTTTGTTTTTCCTTGGAAAGGGAGAGTTTGAGAAACACAGAATTAATTTAGTCATGGTTATTTGTAAAGGTTACACAGTAGTTGTGATTTACGTAAATGGTTCATTGCTGCTAAATGTTTCACATGGAGAATATGTGGTTATTTAATATCTGGACTTTTGTTTAAAGTCGAATCACTGGCTGTAGCAATGTATTTGGGGGGGGGGGAGGGAG
>JAAAKB020000001.1:1049319-1067852 GCA_010014835.2 Apostichopus leukothele | reverse complement strand
AATAGAGCGGATTTTGCATGCAATCAACGAGCAATTGACCAATCAAATGACCAGAATACAATTAGGTGTTGTATAAATGTCTCTAATGACCCAGACCAGTCACAGGGGTATTGAAAGAAGATCCTGTGCAGATTTTATATTTCATCCTGAAAACAATCAGTACACCAACTGACCACTTCGATAAGATTAATGATGGAAATATAGACACAAATTTAAGATGGATTATTGATGCCAGAAACTGGCATTACAACACCATTGACTATTTCCCCTCATCCTTACCTGGATGTTAAGGTTATTGGGATCCACAATAAGAATGCTATTTTGGCAACCGCACCAGAGTTTTCCTCGTACCGCAACCATTCTGGTGATGGGGGATGTACTGCTGCCCAGAGTCACTGTCATTGGATTGGTGGTGTCCCAGCTTTGACCTGGTGAGCAAATAAGATTAACTTACCATATTATTTCATTTTGTGTTGAATTTGTCAAAATACAGTGATAAGAGTAGGTTGATAACATAAATGACCTAAAATTAGTCCAACAATTTTTGCACTGGGAATGATGAAAATTATACAAAAGCTTCAAAGGTTTGCACATGACAAAACTATAAAAAAAATAATAAAATAATATGAAATAATGCAATCCATTAAATTTGTGGGACACAAAAAACATCATCTGTACTTGATTAATGGGAAATAACTGTATTTTGAAGCAGCTCAATGGTGGTAACCACAAGTCTCTTAGAATACAAGCTATCCAATATGTTAAATATTATAGGGTTTGGTAAGCATGATACAAAGTGGTACAAACCAATGCAAAATGCAGCTTTATTGACAACTTAAACGGCATTGATATTAGTAAATATTAACGCAGATAAAAAGTCATCAAGTGTGTATGATGATTTTGTTCAGTTGAATTATCGAATAAAACTTAATCGTTAAATTCAAGGAATAGTACTTCCGATAGAGTATATGCACAGTGTCACACAAACTGTACGATACATGTTACACAAACTGTTACACAATTCAAATGTTACATAATGTTACACAGGACAGTGCTACCAAAACTGGTAGAAACTGCTACACTAATGCAAAGATATTTAACTGTTTTTATGCCCAGGATCTTAAATGTTCTTGGATATTTTTCATCATAATTGCTATGCCTGGTACAAACAGTAAACTATTCCTGTTGGTCTCATACCTGGCTCTCTTTTGTATACTGTTAGATCTCCATTGGCCAATGCCACAAAGACTTTGTTATCCAGGTACAAGATACACTGGACAGCCGCAGGATGACGGATCTTAGCACGGCTCTTCTTGGTTCTAAGATTGTCCGTGCACTGATAGACATGGATGCTGTTAAACATAAGAATTTTGAATGCATTAGCAAACCTTCAAGTGATGTTCTTCTTGTTAGAGTGTAACCTTGGTATGGTAGGAGTAAACATGAATAAACACAAAACTTAAAACTTTTATACTCGGAAACTACCAATGAAGAAACTGTGCTGTTGATTGGTTACCTTTATGCAGCTGTTACAATTGGTATTAGCACAATAACTCACTTATTTTCACTTTCTTACTAGAGTTCAGTTTGTGTCCATTAGACTGTGCATTGATGATAAAACTTACATCCCCTCCCAGATATCTTTATCACATGAAAGTTAGATGGTTGAGAGACTACAAAATTTGATTCCATTCTCAACATTCCATCTCTCACAAATTTTTCATGTTAGTATTAAACACAAATTGATAAACTTCAAATTAAATTTACCTCAGTTTTTTCATCAGTCAAGCTAAATTACCTATATTGCTTTGAAATTAAAGTGTCGAGTAGCATTAAAAAGATTCTCAAATCAACTCAATCAGCTGCTGCAAGACTTGTCTGATAATTCACGATAAGCCAGTAACTTGTCTATGAAGCAAAACCTTGTGGTTGCCCAAGGGACAATCTATATATAAAAGATGACATCACTCAGTCAGATATTCCATCCCGAACAGAGGTTTGCTAGATTTTGCGGTCCCCTAATATTACATCAAACTCTCGAATGGACATCGCGCAAATTTGTTATAAACTCGGCTGTAATTTCCAGCATTCCTTCAGTGTTAGATAATTACTGTCATGTGCACAAGCATTACTGTATGCTAAAACAATTGTTGTTTATGTGTTTGTCAGAGTACTTTTAAGACTAATGAAGTTTTTAATCTCAGCCAGACATCATACAAGAGGCTCATTTCATAATTACAGCTGCAAGATGGATTACCTTACAGACATAATCACCAGAGAAACCAAAGAACAGTGGGTGGAGAAATGCTTGTTATTTGTAATCCATCACAGCTCCTTTCATCTTGTTATTTTGTTGTTGTAATACAGCAGTCATGTTTCATAGCTATACATAACAGCTTATTTCTTTTAGTTTATTTTGGTCATGTAGTGCTTCAAACATGTTAGTTAAACCATGGAGCTATTACCATGGTTACACACAGTTTGAGAAAATCAACATACCAGTTAATGTAATTGTAAAAACCTTTCTCCTTCCTTCGTTTTCCATTCGATCTCCACTTTCCATAAACTTTTTAAAGTTTTCATTTTATTGATGGGTAATTAAAATTAATATGACAACATTTTTATTTCAGTTTGTTGAAATTAATTATGACACCGGATCCCCAGCCACACTACGATACTTTCACAGCAAGAAAAATCAAATTAATATGGTAATTTAAGGAGCAAACTAACAGAACAATTAACCATATTTTTATTTAGTGTATAGAAAGTCTTGATGTTTGTTTAAAAAGGCTTTTGTGTTTAGACTTTCCCACGTTTGCAACGGCTGTTACGGCATTAGTTTGTGACAAACTTAATTGATATGGTTTCATTCACAATTCACAAGTATTTGGTGAAAGGTAGAAGTTATGTTTCAAAATGTAACTGACTGCCTTATTAAAGATGAAAATTGCAGAAGTTTTACCAGCAATCCTCAGTTCCAAGCCACATGGTAGGCTGACAAACTTCAAAGTCCGTCTGAGACTCCTCCAAATGAGTATCTTTATCCTCCAGATCCTCTCCTTCTAAATAAATGAGATCAAAGAAGAGGATTGCTTGGTACATCTTAATATCTTCTGTCTGATTTGGAACAAAAGTACACTTGAAGGACGAACAAACTCACACACACTGGTAGTGGTGGTGGATACAGAAACAAGCCCCCCCCTCCCCCCCCCCCAAAAAAAACACACAGTGACAGTCTGTCAAAAGCTTGTCTTCTTTGGAATGACTCTCTTTTGCAAAGAAATATGTGTAAAAGTAAGGGGGCCTGACATTTCGATCCAAGCAGGATTCAGCCTCTGAAGATGATCCTGCTAGGATCGTAACATCATGCCCCCTTACTTTTACACATTCTCTTACACAGGCTCTTTAGTGGATAAGCAGTTTGCTCACAGTTTTGTTTCATTTTGCAGTCTTAAACAGAAAATCATGAACTAAGGAACTGAATAATAGTGTTACAAAGAAACTGAAATTAATCAGAAAGTTTTAATTTAAAATCTTTCCACAAACAAACGCATGACCCTTGAATTTATACCGGCAAACACACCTGAATCTTTTGCACTTTCTTCTACGGACAGAACATTCAATTCTACATTATCCGTCATGTCTTGTGTTTTCATGTCTTCGTCTTCGCTGTCATCAGAATCGAAGGCCATGATCTCGCTAGCTTCGGTGCTGTTACCCATGCTGATGGGGGTAAAGGATGGAGCTTGCGGAGGAGGACGAGGGGGAGGTTTCTGAGTTTGATATGGAGTGTTGGTTATCTTCAATTTACCCCTACAAAAAGAAAAGGAAAACAGCAAAAAGTTGAGTGATTTGTTGTGGCAGGTTTATGGCTCTTATACTTCTTTGGTAAAAACAAAGAAAAGTATTGAAGCCAATGTACTGGGCATGGATGCCTCCTTATATGCTTGACCCTTGTTGCCTCACGTTGCAAAGCTATAGTTGTTTTATTAACAAGGTGCTCACTACTCCTACCTTTTTACAGTACAAAGGAAAGAAATGTAAGACATTAGGTACAATATTAATGATATTCAGATTGACAGCTAGGGAATTGGTGTTTCTAAGAAGGTGTAGGAATGTAGAGATAAATGGCTCCATTATCATATTGAAATATTGAAATAAATATGAAGTGAAATTGTCCGCTTCTCTTTCGCTTTAACAAAAATCTAGGGTGATAAATGGGAGCAGGGAATGATATAATGTTCAAATTTTGTTTGGCAGTTTTAAGGCTCAGAATTTCTTATAAAATACTATGGTTTCTGTGTTGAAACACTGAGCACTCTAAATCTTTAGACTTGTATAGCAATTTGAACATTTTTTAATGCATTATGCGGTGCGATAACAGGTAAATTATTCCCTCTGGAATGAGGGGCCTGATACTGTTCTCTAGTGTATAATGTTCAATTAATTACTGCCATGATACATTTCTTACAAACAGCAACTACCTCAAATTAACTACAATGTCCTAATACTGGCAAGAAGCCATTAGTTGGCATGTGAGAATTTTATTTCTGTGATTCACAGAATTACTGTGAAGGTGATAGCAATACTCCAATAAATGTAAATACATCTCTTGTAGGTAAGCTGACCAAATCCTATTGTGTATCCTTACCACAGATGAGAAGCCAAAAAGTGTCTTACATATCCCACCCAAAACCAGAATTAATAACTGTCTTTCATCCTACCACATAAGAAACCATAAAGTACAAAGTATCCTACATAATGCCACTACAAACATAGGATAAACCAAGTGTGTTAAATAACCAAACCAAAAATATTTATGTTTACAGATGTTACCATGAGATTAAGTTTTTCCTTTTTTTTTGGCAGGGAGGGGGGGTGGGGGGGTCTCCTTTTCAATCTTTGGATGTTGAATGTGTCTTTGAATGTTTTTCTTATCAGTTATTCTCATTGGATTTGAAAGTTCATATCCTATTTAAATCTCCAGGTCTTTGAGTTGAATAATGCCCAAAGCTGTGAAGACTCTCAAGCACAGATATTTGGTTAAATCATAGTAAAATGGATAAAATATCTCCTTTGGTTAATATTACAGACCAGAATAAGATTTGATTCACAAGATGATGCATCCAAGATTTTTCACAGTATTTAAGGAATTCCTCACATATACCTGGTTGTTCACCACCTTCCAGAGATGGAGGGAAGGGTCAGAAATATTTAGTACATATAACCCCTGCGATGTGAGGAGGAGGAGGAGGCCATTTCTCATTCAGCTGTTTGCTATTTGCCCAGCAGCCTAAATGGAACTTAAAACATGACTGAGAGGTACAAGACTATTGCAACTCTAGCTGAACTACAGGGAGTGTGTTGATCATTATCCTAATGACTTTTGCATCCAATTGAACGTTGCTTGGAGAGGATTTTTGGGCTTGCAGGGTCTCTCCAACCTGAACTTGTTTGATTGATATTGTCAAGAAGCAGCCAAGTGAATAATTCCTTTAGTCTCCATCCTTCTCTTTACCACTTCACTCTCTTTTTTTTTGGCCTCAAGAATGCTGATTTATGAAAAGAATCCTGTAATCAAGGCATGCCTTTCCCAGCAGTATCTAAGCTAGGCAGAGTCTGGCTTACCTGCCATTTGGATGTTCTTGAGTACCAGGTACAGCAGCAATACAGAGAATCCTAGCTGAGCATAAAGATATACAGAAGGCCACAGTTGGTTCCGGGTTGAGATTCAGCAGACAAACCTGGCCAACGTAACCATCACTATTGCACACCCAAACTTCCCTGAGGGAGTCATTAATGGTCCCCAGGCTGGGTGAGGCACATGAAAACTGCATTCCGCTGCGGGTCTTCATAATGGGGATGGCATCAAGAAAGACCGGAGGGAAGTGATTGCGTGAGCTCGCAGCTGTAATATAAGGCAAAAACGAGACATTTCAAGCAAATGTTGGGGAATGTATAGGACTCAAGTGTGAGAGACATGCATACTCTCATATTTTTTCAAAAAATTTAAACTTTTTCCCCTTCCAATACTTTTCTTCCCAAGTATTCTTTGCACTTTCACCACCCACCCCCATGATGTCCGTATATTCTGCCAACAAATCCCACAAAACAACCGTAGTGGGATGCCACAATTTGTGTTGAATGTTACGTCGAACCAAGATTTTATACTTCACATTTAAAATTCACTTCTTCAATAGCAGTAAATGGTATTTTGACTTTTCCAAACTTCCCTTCCTCTCTCCTCTAACCCCCACCCCCTCTGACTTTTGCAGAGCTGATTTGATAAATTGACCATATGTAATCCTTTGACAACCTGGTTAATAAGTCAATGTAACAGTAAAATTGGTTGTCTTTACCATAATTCAATATATATATATGCTCTTGACAATACGTGCATTGATCAACATCAGGTTTTTTCTTATGTGACGATATCTTGAGTAGTATGAACTGATCAAACAACTGCAAAGGACCCAATTTCTCTGCTACATCTTTCTTTTCTTCTACTTATATCTTCTTTACATTTTTGAGACTTACCATACTCTCCCACCCCATAAAACTCTTTTTGCAGACATCTAAAATGTTTGTTCATCTTATTTGCTCTTGACCTTTGCTCTACTCTTATTATTCTAAAATCCCTGTCTACTCTAGGGAAAAACTGAAAAACATTTCCATCTCACTAAGTTTCTAAGGTAATTTGGAAGGATTTCAAATACAGAGATGCAAAGATTTGTAAATCATCCAATCAGCTGCCTGTACCATGCTAAAGACTAAATGTCAGCATTAAGGTTACTCTGTTCTGCCTTAATTAAGTCATATTTCAAGTGACTCCAGACTTCATACAAATAATCCTTAGTGTATACCCTCCAACAACAACTATTCCTACTTCTTTCCAAACTAGCAAGTCTATAATTTATTTCTGTTCCCTCTCATGTCTAAGACAGTTACTGAGAGATTCACAAAACTTCTCAAACTACCAACATTTCACCTTCAATTAACTCAACATTGGATTTGACGCAGGAATTATGGTAACATGATTACTAATTTCTGCCTTAAAAGCCATCCTCTCATGTTACGGTAACTCAAAACCAGGTGATATTTTATCACAATTCCTGTAGTCCTCCTTCTCTCTACCGAAGTGCAAATTGGTTTCCACGCTGAGCACCAAAGATGACTACTATACAACACGGACGGACAGGCGACGACGTTTTACAAACTTAAAACATTTACGATGGAGTGTAACACACAGCGAATTGTAACTGTGATGGACTGGATGATCTGTAACAGACTTGAGGAAGAAGACACTCAACTGAGTGGGAGGGAGTGAACCAAAAATAGAAGATGGTGAAAGGTACCAATGGATTTTAAGAGGCAGGCAGTAGATTGTTACATTAAAATAGTAAAAGGTCACTCAATAAATCTATTTTTGATGTTCTTGAAGAGGTACACTGAAAGACATATTAACACATCCCATTAACTTCTTGGAAAAACTGACAGAAGTATATAGCATTTCAGTGGGTGTGAATTTCAATCTCGTCAGGTGGCACAGTCAAAATACATTTCACACTGTCTTCATGTTGAGAGGTACTGGAAAGTAACAAAGCATACCTATGTAATCAAATTCCACATGTGTTGTTTGACATCATCATCATTTTTAACGTGAACCTAGCTACAACTGTTCAAGTAAAATGTTTCCCTCACCTAGTTTCTTTTTTGCATCCGCAACCTCGTTCTCAAAACTCACTCTGGACTCGGTGTTGTGGAAGAAGATGACAAAGGTATCTATGCCCTCACTGGGAGCAAAAAGGGGGGGGGGGGGAAAGAAGAAGAAATCAGAACAACTTTGACACAAAATTCTAGTAAAGGTTGAAGGTATAGAAAACTTACATCTACCCAACTTTATATTTAAATAATATTTGTAACAACTGAATACAATGCTAGTTTATGTGTAACCAATATTTACTTTATGGTGACACTAAGAAACATAATCCTCACATTTTTGACAAGATGGTTGAGGAATGCAAGCTAATCATACACAACAGATATGATCAGTATAGAAGACTGCCCCTGCATGTCAAAGTTGTACTGCAAATGAATGATATTAAAACTCTACTCATGGAACGGAGAGTGAACTGACTGGAGCACTTGGCAACACGTCCTATTAAAATGAGGCAATACATTCATGTCGTATACAGTTCAGAACATGATGCAGTCCAAGTATAAAATAACAAATAACTGTTTTGCCATTCTGTCTGAATTTCTGGTCATCTCAGTGCACTGGAACACAAAACCATTGCTTCAGTTGCTTCACAAAACCATTGCTTCAGTTATTTGCAATATTCATTTCGGTGGGCCATAGCATATCATTAATGAGTTCATACTATCCGTATGAAAACACGTAACACGTAATGAAGTACAGTTGCAAGATCTTTGAGATAACATCGTCAATGGAAAATGTTATGACTCGGTTTTTGTTTTGAAACTGTAGAGTCAGAGGTGTGAGTGAGTGAGTGAAGTGTTAAGTTTCCTGATGATCATTTCAGATACAGGCTTGCTATGTTATTTTTCGTTTTCTTGGTGATGGTAAATAACTAAGATATTTTTACTGAATAAATTTGTGCGTGCTGCACATCATTCTGAAGACTGTTCAATAACTAGTGCAAATGATATTAGCACTTGTTTTAACAATACATTCTATATTTGACCTTTTTTCTTTGCATAGGAAAAGCAAGACAATTTTGTTTTATCTGCTTAGTCAGGAATCCGACTCTTCAAAATAATCCTGGCAGCTGTAAACTTTCATTTTTGTTAGTGCACTTGAAAACCTGTCATGACAATATTTTCACATAATATTCACAAGTTTGCTACCACAAAAAAGAAAACGAAAAAAAAAGTAAACCAGAAAACTTTAACGGTTACGAATCCATACATTTTAATATACATGAAATTGTGTACACCAACATGAAGAGGATTATCTGTTGACTAATACGGTAACATATAAAGGAGGGTACCAGGAACCAGTTATAATGTTGATAAAGTTTGAGTCTGTTTAGTATCAAAGTATAACCAGAAATCCAATTGGGTTTGTGATTCCTTGCCATAAAATGTACTCAAAATTCAAAATAACTATGTGACAAAGCAAAAGTCATGTACTAAAAGTAAGAATGTGTCCCAATATGCATTTGAGGTGGACATGAAAAGTTTTTGGCCCAGATAGTCCCCAAGTATATGGAGGCCTAATTGTTGTTTGAAAGAGCATGTACATAACCATACCAAGTATAAACTAAATTGGACATACTGTACAGTTGCAGAGCTATTGACATTTTAACAATTTTCTGTTAAGCCCAGCCCAGTTATTAATATTCATGAGATGGGAGCAAAAACCAATAGGGCACATCTACTCCTCATAGGGCATCTATCTACCAAGTATGATGTTAATTCAACTTGTGTTTCTTAAGATAACATGTTTACAAGCCGTTTTCGACAATTTCCCATTAAGCCCCACCCACTCATGAATATTAACGGGGTAGAATATGTTGCAAAGAACATGTACTCACTATGTTGTTACATCACCATACCAAGAATGAACTAAATTAGACATACTGATGCAGAAATACTGATATTATACAAATTTTCTGTTAAGCCCCTTGAAGGCACTTGAATGCCTTGAATAATATTCAAGAATGGCCAGAAGCTATTTATAATTGTGCTTGGATCTTCACAAATGCATAAATTTTGCATCAACCTTGCAGCTAATTGCTGGGTATGAACATCTTGGATGAAGTTGAATAATTTATACAGTTATTATTACAAATCTAACCAGAAAACGAAAAACGTTTATTGGTTACAATGCCTCAACATATTCATAGTGTGGTTCACCATACATGTTAATATGAAGTTGCACCAACATAAAGATGATCTTATGACTAATGCAGCAACATATAAAGAAAGGTATCGGGAATCAGTTATAATGTTGACAGAGCATCAACCATTTAATTCACTGGTGAGGATTTTACAGTATAGAATTATTATTCCAATGCCGTGCATGCGTACATACAAACACGCTAGCATGATTGCAAAGGTTACTAAGCCTTTGGCATCGTAACCAAAAACTAAAGCAGGCCATCCATCACCTCATTCATCCAAGAACTCTTTTCACATGATCACTGAATGTAGATTCTTACAGGAAAAGGGATCCTTCGGACAGATTTTGGTGACATTTTTGACACAATTTAAATTTCACTCTATACTGTAGCAAAGAGGCAAAAAAAATTGAGAAAGAAGGTTTTGCCAGTTATTAATAATAAGGTGAAAGTGTCTAAGCAACACTTTTTTGAAGAATCAAATCAGCTTTTCTTTGGTTTAACGTGCATTATAGTGGAACGACATCATTGGGGGGTTTTAAATTGATAAAAATGCAACCATTTATTAGTAGTGCTTGGAAAAATAATGAAGGTTTGGTTAAAGTTACCAGACATTATCAATCAAATGCAGACAGCTGTGTTAAGATCTGCACCTTCATCCTCTGCAGGACAATGACTTCCCTTTCACAGAACACTAGCCCCTCTCCACCCCCCCCCCCCCCCCAAAAAAAAAAACCCAACATCTGGTGACGACCTTCCTTGATCTGTCCCATGTTTTTGTTGATTTTTGCCCGATTCATTCTTACTTGTTTGTTTTCTGTTTTTTCCAGTTTAAGGTTAAGATAACTTTGAATGGCAAGTTGAAAGATTATAAAAAACTAAAAATGATGAATGTGACTGTAGCAAATCGAGTTCTTCCTTCTCTTGATACCTTTGCATATATTGCTATTTCCTTCTTTCTGTTGTTTTGGGTATTCCCCCCCCCAAACACACCCTTGCAACATTCAGTTGTTGATCGTGGTGCATGATAAGTTATCATTGTTTCTAACTAACGCTTGTCTATGCTGGTTGGTTATTCTTTTACACTCCTCCTGTATGGTTGTCATCAGATCGGATTTTGCACACGCAGCGTATAATATTCGGCTTATATTTTGTCTGCTGCCCTCATTGTCATCGTCTAAGATATTTTAGTGCATCTCACTTTCTGCACTTAAGCTGAGATGGTCGATCTTCAGATGAGTTGAATAAATTCATGAGCTTAAAGGCTTAACAATGAAGTAATAGCACAGAACATATACAATTCCCTGTCCCTTCCCCATTTCCACATATACACACACACAGGAGTGTTTTACATTCCAAGTCAGGACCCTATTGTTGTTTTTTCTTTTCCATTGTGCAGATCCATGTACCCTAACCTTAACAACACCCCTAAACAATAGAATACTACTGAGGTCTTGGTGATCCTCTGTTCAAGTCCTCAATCAGAATACAAACAAGTTCACAGACGCACACTTTCTCAGAGAGAGTCCTTGCTGAATCATGGCCTTATAATGATTCCTTTACCTTATAAACAGATAAATCGCTGAAATTTGACCAAGTTAGTATAAAGAGAATTAAACAAAAATGTACATTTTGAGGGTAAAATACCTTTACCGCCCTCTTCCTTCCCCTCTCCTCTCAGTCAGAATACAAACAAGTTCACAGACGCACACTTTCTCAGAGAGAGTCCTTGCTGAAATATGACCTCAATGATTCCTTTACGTTATAAACAGATAAATCGCTGAAATTTGACCAAGTTGATATAAGAGAACAAAACAAAAATGTACATTTTGAGGATAAAATACTTTAACCTCCCTCTTCCTTCCCCTCCCCAAACATATCAGCTCCCTTTTGCCCATTGTTTGTATCTTGTTTTGCAACGAGATAACCGGTAACCAACATGCTTAACGTCCATCGAGTTTGTCCGTATCGAATTCATGTTCATCTCCTATTTGTCATTGTGTGTTTTGTTAATGTATAAAGTATCCTTCATGCATGATTGTGTGTACTATACCTATATATCCATCACCCCGGTCATTCTTTCATCTATTTTAAATGTTCATATTCTTCCATTACTGCACCCAGTGTCATCCATGATGCACTTGATATGTCAAGGTATATCCTTCAGTAATTCCTTCCTCATTTCTCCTATCATTGTATGCACATGTAATCATTCGCCCATTAATCCATTCACTCATTTCACAAAGAAGGGCTCTCATTTCAGAATGGTGGCTTTTTTCAAGTCTCCATTTTTCTGCCAGAGTCCCTCAATATTTTTTTTTTTTGGGTGGGGGGATGGCAAATTATTTTCAAAACTATGCCATGTGTGCAGTCTGGTCTCATCAACAATAGGCCAACATTTTTCCAACAATTGATTACATGGTTTTGCAGTATTATCAAAATATGATTACAGGTCAGAAAAAACTTGATGACCAATTATGTTATTATCTTGTTACTAGGCATAGTGAAAATGCTACATAAAAAAAAATGCTCAACTTTCTAAATTAAAAATGCAAAGCATATTTTAATAAGCATGTTTTTTTTTTTTTCATAAAGAGCTTAAGCTAATTTTCTGGAAATTCATGACAAATCAAATTCAGTTAAAAGACCCCAATATTGAGCACTATGCAAATATATTTGTAAGCACTGATTAATTTCCTAGCTTTAAGTTATTCCATCCCCATTTATGACATAGGTGATTTTTTTTTCCTTTCTTTTTTATGGACCTAGAGGGTGTCACCATTTTCCTCATCATAGTCTCACACATGTATATCTGTTACCCTTGTTTTTGTTCTTACACATGCCTGCTTGTATAACTTTTACTTTTTTTGCATGACGTCTCGTCTTCTTCTTCATCTTCTCGTTTGTCGTCTCTTTCCTGCACCCTTTTCTTTCTCCCTTCCCTAGGCTCTTCCAGCGTGCATGTATCGGCCTCTGCTAACTCATGTCAGGCTAGCATGTCCACTCCATCCCATAAGAACGATAGGCTTCCCCGCCCCTGGGTGCCCATACCCCGTGGTCAACAGGACCAGGCTTGCCAAACCCACGTCGCTTGCAAAGGAAATCAGAGAGCAAAACCGGGCAGACTCAGGAGAAAGTAGAGAGAATCTGGTTTAAGTATGTATATGATTAACAGTACTAGCCATGACTAACTGATATCTCAACTAATTCATCTACTAATTTTCATGTATCACACTCTCAAGTTATTGTACTGTTTCTTGACACCAACTTGATGTTTTGTTGTTTTGTTTTTCATTATTTTCTTTAAAAAAAAAAGACAAACTTTTGTTTTGCACAATCACACTGTTACATACGCTGGGCCCCCCTCCCTCCCCCACGACCTGGAAAGAGAAATTAAGTAGATCAAATATTAGAATACCCACTTAGAATACCCACCAAGATTTTCCTTTGAATTTCGTAAGACCTGTTCCCGTGATAACGAATTAATTAGCATCGTGTGAGATGGTTTTATCATCCACGATTACATAATGACATAATAACAAGAAAATGGTGACACATTGCTAAGAATAAACCTTAAAAGACTGATGCTTGTGTTCCTTCGGGTTAGTATTCCTAATTGAGTCGCCTCTTATAGTAGAAGGAAGCACACCTCTAGGATACCTTTCTAAAAGAAATTTTATGTTTTTCTACGTACAAAAAAATCTTAACAGGGACTGGCCTGAAGCACGACGTATCTCCAAAAATGTTTGTTTCTCGTTAAAATATTCACACGGTGCGTTTCTTTTCTGTTCCGTCTGCAGCTCCATCACCCCGTCCAATTTCAAGAGCGGAAGCCCAAAGATCAGTGAGTCGTAGGCTTCACAGAGGTGTCGCCACTCAGGTCGCCAGCGCGGCAGACCCTGCCAGGAGGGACTATGGTAGAATAGCCACGCCGTTCACTGCTATGAATGGGGGCGCTACGGGGGCAATGAAATTGGACATGGGTATTGATGAGAATGCTGCCAGGACCTCTTCCTCTAGGTATATTCGTAAATGACATCAAATTTGTCACCACGTGCCTCGAAACGTCACCTCTAACAGTCGTGACATTGTCGTGAACTGCTGTACTAAAACGGGGAGAGAAAAAAAATGTAAAAAAAATAGTGCTACCATGCTGGAAATACATATAAACCAAACAAAAAAAAAATCGTTTAAAGAAATGGTGGTCATCGGACAGTTGCAATAGCCAGCATTTATTTTGTGCAAGTGAAAAACAGTTTTGCCACTATCAACACTTGTGCCCTGCACCTTGTGTATGCATGTGAATCTGGAGGTTGCTTCAAGTTTGGAGAAGAGAGAGAGAGAGAGAGGATGAAAAGATGAAAACAGAGGAAGACCTTGCTACTGAACACCTAGCTCATAACTTTCTTCCGTTTGAAAATCTTTTTACATTTTCTGATTACATTTGGTGTTTATTACCTTGTTAAAACATTTTTTTCTTTCTTTCTGTCGTCAAATTTTTCTTCCTTCATTCTTCTTCTTTTTATTTTTTTTTTCTTCTTCTTCTCGAGAAGGACGGCAGCACGTTTTTTTTTATGGGGATAAAATTGGACAACTCGAGTAAAACGGTGTCCTCTCTTCGTATGGTGATTCTTCTTAAATGAAGAAACAAGAGAACGTCTCACCGAGTGGTTTATTGCTGTGCCCAGAATTGGGGGGAACAAAATACCCCGAAAAGTTCAGTTTTGAAGAAAAAAAACGTCTTTAATGTTCTTAAACCTTTTCGTGTCGTTGGAGAAGTTACGAGGGGGAAAGAAATTTCTCTCTGAAATACTTGATTATAGAGAAATGAAGCATGCTTGATGAAATGGTAGTTTTACTTGTATTAAAGGTTTGGGTGGAAAATTAAGCAATTGTTGCTGAATGAATCTGTACCAAAAATGGAGAGGGAGGGAGGGGGTTGGGTGGGGTAGTTGACATTAGTGAGCTTAAGTTTCAGTAATGTCAAAGAGTCGTTACCAAATGTCACATGGGTGATGCGATCCCAGCACAGAATCGTGAGTCAGTGTTTGTAAACGAATATGGTTGGCCCTTTTTGTGCAGCTCGGCCCTAAGCTAGATAAAGTAACCTGGATTAAGGCTTTAATCCTTTGAGTTTCGCCTCTAAAACCAATCGCATCTGGTATCCTGGTATGATCTGTCTAGCTTAGTAACAATCAGACCAATCAGAAACATGATACGTTTGACCATTATTGTTGAAAGAAACTGCAGACTGCGCTATGTATTTGTCTCGACTGAGACGTAGAATCGAAACATCGGGTCTGACCCTCACTGGAATGATTTGATGGGCAAACTTTGGCTAAGTAATTAATAAGTTAATTAAGCAGTACCTTACTTCACTCATCTTGTCAATGTTTTCTCGTAAAGGAAAATTTATTACTTTATTGTTTTTCTTTCTCGACATCTTATGTTATGGTTAGAACCACCTCTTTTTGTCAAAATTTAATGTGACATCTTTCAATGCCTTTTTTTATTGGTAATGATGGGAAAATGCCTCAATTTTCAGCCAGTTTTATGTACCAAAGGAGTCACTGTATTGGTGCGTTGTCAACATTAATTGTTTCCACCGTGACAATTTTGTGCTCACATGTTTAATTTTTTTTTTTCAATTTTCTCACCAAATTGATTATTCATTCAGCAATTTAAATGTTCTCACAATAGCAATATGATAAATCAACCACCTTTCATCTGTGACTCTGTTTGGTTTATTAATAGCAAACTGCTTTTATTTTGTTATTTACCAACCTACCGAAAATCTCATCAATGTCACATTGGCAGTTTTTTTCTGATAGTTGAAGTTTTCCAGCCAATCTCCACATGTTTTGGTGTTAGAAGCTGCTCTGCAATATTGTATAAGTACCCAGAATCCTCTTGTTGTGGAATGAAAAATTCCAGGTGGTATGACAAGGGCATTTGTGTGACCGATCCTCCAGTCAAATGAGGTGGAGTTAACTGTTTGAGGAAGTAGTAGGCTGGCTCTCTGGTAGTACCTGCATAACATGTGTATGTGATAACCAACATATACAGTAGTAAGAATCTTGTAGCTGATTATACAAGTTTTTAAAGCCCAGTTAATAGTTTTGTACTCGTTAGGTGAGACTTACACGGGAAAATGAACGCACGATCGAGTACAAGTGCGAGTTGAAAGGGTTACGCATAGAAGGCTGCAAGGTAATGAACTCTACACAAAAATGATTATTGTTGTGATGAACCATCAGTGGTCAAATCTTGTGTGGTTTATACATGACCACATTGTCATGAAGAGTCTGTCTGTCGGTGGGATGAGTGCAACTCTCAGCCCCAGCGTTACCATGGAGATCATGATTTTTAACAATACACTCTTTTAAGTTATAAGCAACCGTGTGTAATTATTCAAAACCTTTTACAGTGTACAGGTCAAAGCAATAGTCTGGCTCATTCGCTACAGTAGAAGTATACAGTGACAGCTTACCGAACATTGCATGATCCAATCGTTGCCACGGTACAGATGTGTTTACTGCTGTATGGTACAGGTGTGTTTACTGCTGTATGCAGAGTAGCTGTGCAGGCTATGTTATGACTGAAATACAGGGTAACAACATGGATAATGTAAGTGGGCATTAGAATATCGACTCACACACTACTGCGGGGGGGGGGGGTTGTATCTTAGAGTGTCGCTGCCACGCCCGCTACATATGTGGTAGGAGAAAGTATTAAGTTACCCGTAAAAATCTTCATTTCAATTTCTAAGGTCACCAGAGAGGAGGTTTACATTACTTGAGAGCAAGACATTTTATTAATGATGAGTTTGTTATACAGGTGGTTTGTTTTACATTCAGGGGAAAGTGTTTACGATTCTCTGGCGCATGACTTGTATCTATTCCTGACTGAGTCTGTCATTTTAACATTTGTAACGGCTGCTTAGCACAGTGGGTTAACAGATGATTTTGTTATGTTACTACACTCATCTGCAAATGGTGGCCTCGGTTATGTCTGGTATTGGATACTGAACGTGCAATCAGAGAATTTATCCATTTCCTGTGTTTCTGGATGTTAAAAAGGCAATTATTTCCAAAGCAATGAAGATAATTAGTCCATTTGCCAGGTTTAGAAAACTGAAATTGCCATCATCTCATATTAATACTTGACATCGCTGCTGAAATGAAGACACATGTCGATTGGTTCATAGCATAGTATACATTGTTTACACATGTCAAGGTCTAAATTTTTATGTTAAGATCCAGTTGAAGCTTACAGAATGATGACAGTATTTGACAATAATATAATCTGTACAAATTTTTGCATAATATGTGTGAAACGAAAGAAAATTTCAGTTGAGATATTTGCATTATGGTTTACTACACTGCCAATTTGTTTTGAAGGTCATCAGCAATTATTTCTTAGTAACCGTTTCAAGCAATGCCTCCTAAGTAAGATGAAAGATGTTGTCGGGTGTTGTTAGATACGTTAAGCCTTGCTCGAGGTGATTGCAGAAAATTAAGGCAGTATCCATTTTTTTCCGGAATATTTAATGGAAATTTATTTTGTAAATGTCTGCCTTCACTACCCGCGTCATACTTCCAAGTGGCATATTTGTAAAATGTCAATAGATTCTCTGGCTGAGAACAAAAAAAAAACATTGAAAGAAAACAAAGTTTTAATGATGATAGTATACATTTAATATTATGGAGCTCTTGAAGCAGACTCTAATACAAAAATAAAATTATCAAGCAAGTTGACTTTCAATATGTACAGATATCTAGGGAAGAGATTCGGTACCGTGTTAAACAACCAATTAAAGAAAAACGACAATTTTCAAATTATTTCTGACGTCATCCATCAAACTTTGTTAAACCAGGACTATGGGGTTAAATGAGATTCAAGAAATAATCAGTCGCTTTACACAAAATGATGACAGAAGGATAAAAGGAGATTTTTCTGTATTTTCAAAAGACAGAACTTTGGCTATATCATTGAAAAAAGTAAAGAAGTTTTGTTCACTCGACAATGAGTTATTCTTGGGTCACCAAACATTCATGACAGTGCATGCATTTTGTAATCGTTGGTGTAGTCCTGGGAGTTTCATGTCAAAAACTTTATCAAATATTAAACTAGCTACATTGAAGTGACAATGGCCAACATCATTCAATGAAAGTATTCACAAATGCAAAGCAAGCTGTTAATTTTTTTTTTTTTTAATGCAATTTTGTGTCTTTTTGCACATTTATTTGGGCATTTTCCGTAAATTAGTAGACCAAAATTTTCAATGGACAAGCAGATGTGCAACCTTGCTCACTTATTTCTCACAATTTTCTACCTAGTCATCCAAAAATCAAGCGAGGAATTAAGGGTTTGTACTTACCTCTGTAGATATGAGACAAAACTATACAAATGAGTGGAACGATTTTGGATATAGTTAAAACAAATAAAGAAATGTTATTATACTGCAGGAAGAATTTACTCGTCGGATATATGAAGGGAGTTGGCAGTGCATGTTGAATTTAAGGTCAAGATACGATTGTGAACATATGTACTTCCTGAATGGACCATCTGTATTCTGTACCACAAATTCCAGTATTTGAATTGTTCTTTTTTTCAACAAATGGGCACATTTGGAGCTGGTGCGTGGCGGGAGTAGTTTGGTTGGTGGGT
>JAAAKB020000001.1:1018776-1033021 GCA_010014835.2 Apostichopus leukothele | reverse complement strand
GACCGAGTGTGGAGAGGAAAGTGACAAGGAGGAGAGCCATGAGAGGGGGGGGGGGGAGGGGGGGGGGGAAGGAAGGGGGGGGGAGTTTGTGGTTGTGAACCCCTCTGTTATGTAGTTTAAAGACAGCATACATATTGAGTTTAGCTGATGTACATTGTAATATCTTAGATGAACTTTCTAGCATTTAATCAATCTCTTTCATAATGTAATTAATATTTTAAAGTTTTAAGAACATTTTTTCCTTGATGAGAAAATTTGTCTACCAATTGGCATCTTGTTTGTTACATTGTTAACAGGTAAATCTGGGGTTACGAACGAGAACTGTATTAATCTGGTGGAGTTTGTTACAAAGCAATGTCCGAATCTGGAGTTTGCAGGACTCATGACGATAGGATCATTCAACCACGATCTTTCTCAAGGACCTAACCCAGATTTCCAGGTATCATTGATAATTCTAATTTCACATTTTTTATTTCACATTTTTTTGGTAGGGATCTTGAAAACTTGGCATATACCATTTTGGTATTATATTTAGCCTCTACACATGTGTTAAGAAAGTCAAGATATTTCTGGACTTTGTTCAGTCACAATCTCATTACCTAAAGAGTACTCCTAGTTAATCCCAACCAATACTCCAGATATGTCTGCCTGTTCGGCTATCGTATATTGGCGGGGAAGTTATGAACAATTTCCAAAAATGGGGAGAAATTTGGGGCTACAATGCATGGGATTCAAAGTAAATGACCACAGACTTACATTACCTTTGCTGCACTAAATGAACAATCCAGCCTGTGTTCAATTTTTTTCAAATTGGTTTCACTAATATGAGATCACCTAATGCACTGTCTAGATAAACTCAATAACATATTACTTTAGCTGTCAAAATAATTCACAATTTTCCTGGTTCATTCCAATTTTTGAAATTCATTCCTGTAGGTATCAATCCTTACTGGTTAGTTTTCTCACTTCTTTAAAGTTCCATATCTAGTGTTCTAATTTAATTATTGTAATATATCATGACCTTACACCTTTACAGCTTTTCCATTACCAACTAAAATAATATTTTTCCTGATTAAATTTAAATTCCAGAAACTACTCAAGTGTCGTGCTGAGGTTTGTGAAAAACTCTCTATACCCATCGACTCTGTAGAACTAAGCATGGGAATGTCAGGAGACTTTGAACATGCAGTAAGTGTTAGAAAACAAATTACTTAAAAACTAAGTCACCTTTTCTGAAAATATGCTTGGGACTTAATTGTCATTGTTTGTGCTACAAAGATAATGCTCACCCATTCTCAAGTTTTCAGCAAGTCTTTAACCACTCTAAAAGTATGCACCCACAAGGGGACATTTAATCGACATCCGTATGAACACTTCGCATTGGGTGGAACTACTCTGGAAGTTTATACCACTTAGGAAAACACTTTTGAAAACTTTTAAACAATTGTTAGTGTGGCCAATACTGATGACCATTAAGCTTTTTGTGATTAAGAAGTAAAGTTGTCATGTATTTGTGCCTATGGTAGTAAAAGCATGGCATTCATTTTTTCAATGGCAAAAAAAAAAAAAAAAAAAAATTCTCTTCCAAGAATTTTGGGTGGTTGAGCATGTGCCAAAAGAAAATGCTCTTATCAATGCTCTTTGACTTGAATTTACTCAATATTGACATGAACAAAGAGACTAGGTTGCTTTTTCTTTATTGTGTGTGTCATACTTGATACACTAAATGCTTCCACACAAGATTGTACTGTTTCTTTCATTATATTGTTACTCTCTGCTTTCGTAGATAGAAGTTGGAAGCACTAACGTAAGAGTAGGCAGTACTATATTTGGAGCAAGGACTTACTCCAACGTCAAACCCAAATCAGATGAAAAGTCGTCTAAGGACGAGGGAGTCGACAAGAAGATGGCGGATATGAAAGTATCTGACACATGATGTTGTTGTCATGGAGACCTGAAGATCAGCGTGAAGTGATTACTACACTTGCTGTGATGGTCATCTGTGAACAGTGTTGAAAGACTCGAGTCCCATCGTTATGCGACACGAGGCTTGACCTGTGCTTGACTACAATTGACTTGAGACTCAACTTCAGACTTGCCCTCAAGGGCTCGAAAACAATGAAAGAAAGTGATAGCCGTTGAAAACCAAGTACTCTGTAATTAACACATACAAGACCTACAACATCTTCGTACGCACATTGTCAATGCAGCGTTAATTTCAACTTGCAAGTGATCATATTTGCAGAATCGTCACACCGGTAATCCAAGGTTCAAAATAACTATTAAATTTAATGACATTGGTAATAATATAATCAATGGTGGTTGAAATGCTTGCAAGTTAAACACAACTTAAGTTACTTCGTCACTTTGGACAAGGAAAATATTTTATGCTACTTGAACACCAAGTACGATGCAATACGCTGTACAAGATAAAGTAAAGGAAAATAAATACACGATGTTGAAAGTAAACTGCACAGTACATGTATTTTTCCTGTTAAAAGTGATATATTAAGCCATTAAAAATGCAATGTTACAGGAACCCTTGACTGAAACATACCATCAGGGACTCGAATCCAGACCAGGCTTGCCAGTGTTTCTGTGACGCAACTGACCAAATCGGGTGGAAAAAAAAACCCAAGTATGAAATATCTGATATTTTCTGAACATTGACCCTGTATACACAAATGAATAGTGTGGGTTCGACATTCGTCGCAATTGGGTCTCTTAGCTCAAGGTTAGGGAGCAAATAAGTGGTAACAAAATTTCCCCCTTTTTGCATTCATGATTGTGTGTATGTATGTGTGCGTGTGTGAGTGAGTGCGTTTGTGACGCCCAGCTTGTAAACACGATATCTCAAGAAGGGAAGGTCAGACGAATTTCATATTTAGTGTGTAGAAGTACCACATTAAGTACAAGAAGCCTATTGTTTTTGGTGGAGGTCATTTGGGGGGTCGCCAGGGGTCAAATTATGGAAATCTTGTTATACTTGGCAAGTGCATGAATCATATAGAGAAGCAGTTTATTGTTTAACATGGAGGTTAAAGGTAATCTGAGGTCACCAGATGTCAAACACTGAAAACCTTGTAAACACTATATCTCAAGTTAGGAAGCATGGACATTTTTATAATTGGCATGTGGATACGTTATATTGTATAGAAAAACTCAGTTGCTTTTGGTGGAGGTCAAATGTTGTCTAGGTCACCAGCTGTCAAACTCTGGAGACCTTTTAAAATGATACCATATTTCATGGTAGAAATCAGGACATTTATATAATAAAAGCTATTTCTGGTGAATAAGCAGAGGTTTATTGCAATGAAGTCATCATAATTTCAATGCATTTTTGCATTCTGGTTATTATTTTTTATTATTAATATCATGAGACTGAATAAAACTTTATTGTATTTTCTTTGTAATGGCAAACCTTATGAACAATATTATACCTGATATAGGCTATAAAGAGAATAGCACTCTACCCCATTTACATGATTTTGGGAAGAATTGAAAAAGTCCTGATTTGGGGCAAAATTGGAAAAAACGATAACGGTTTTAAGCCTTCAGCCTTACGAAACAGTCAATTTTGGACAAAAATGGAATTTCTCAAATTTGTCTTCACCAAGCGCTGCATTTCAAATTCCCCTGTATTGAATTTTGGCGCAGTTTGATCCAGCATTGTGCAAATGATATGCTATAAAAGGCGAGAATTATTACTATTGACACTTCTCCGCTGAAACATGTGAAACAATCAACACACGAGACTGGTAAATTGTAGTCAGCATAACGGACTGAGACTCCCAATCATTCTTCCCCGTCAATCCGTCCCCATCCTGCCCTACCCATCTTCACCTCACATACTCCGCTCCGAGGGTTAAAAGAAATCAGCGAGAGCAGGCAGTAATGATATTTACTTACATTAATGAATTTTTTCAAATCTCATTTAGGACGAATTATTAGGTCCCCCTGGTAACATCATTTACCCCCCCCCCCATTCTCCCCTACCCTTCCTCACACTCACCGCTTCTCTTACACCTAATATATGAGATATCCTCGTAAAGCGTGATGATCTAGGTCCCTCATTAATCTAATGCATGGGAGGAACTCGCAACTTTCTTCCTGATCTGGCATACTCCAAACTTTTTCCAAGAAAAGAGTTACAGTACCTATTGCACAGAAGTTATGTAGATAACTATATAAGGCCTCCCTGCTCGTAAAACGCGATGATCTAGGGTGTGGTTTTGACCCTATAATGCAGTACATTTCGAGCAATCAGCTTTATTAAAGTAAATGAAAAACTCAACTTGGCAATCAACCATCAGAATTTGAAGAAAGACAATGAATAAATTATATTCATGTGCCATTTTAAATACAATGGCTAGTTTATTATCTCTGATTGTTTCTCTTGTTTTAATAAAAAAAAAACGGGGTTTAGTTAATACAAAAACAATAACATGAACAAAATGTACAATCAAATCAACCATCCTTTACATAATCTGTGGAGCAAGGAGAAATGTTCAGTTTTAACTGTGTTAAAACTCAAATGTGAATACTCCAATAAAATGAAATTGAACAATCGAAAGTGAAAACTTAAGCATACGATTTTCCCATTTGGACAAATGTATTGAATACAACTTGAATACCCAAATTAAAAAAAAAAAAAAAAACCTACATTGGCTGTATCATTTTGTTTTTTGGAAAATATATAGTGCAATTTTACGCTTTATAATTAAAAACAAAACATTCATCGATGGAAGTTAAATGATAATGCTATTAAAGGTAGAGAAAATATTGGAACTGCTGGAAACTAATTTTATATCTTGTTTTTTTAAGCTTACGTTAACCCAGATTGTATTCTGTTGACACCATAGGCATCATAACACATGTAAATGTAGGTTATCGCTTAAGCAATCTAAAAAATTCATGCCAGGCTTGTAAGCCCATAATATTCTAAGACTTGATACCTATTTCAAAATAATTATCCGGGAGAGAGGAGTGGGAAAAAAATGAGTTGTGAGATTTCAATGTAAAAATATGCAAAACACCCAGATTGCAAAAGAAATTGTGAAGTTTTGTTACATCTGATGTGCTGTGTGCAGTACTTCCGAAACATTATACACAACAAAATATTATTTCCAATTTTTGTCATAAACATAAAATAAGGTGGAGTACTGGAATTGTTTATTGTCACAAAACCAAGCATCCAATATTTGGCAAACTTGTTAATCTTGTTAGAAAATTCTTCCACCATTCACAGCAAAGTAAAAGTTTGTTTGATGTTACAGGAAAATGTTACTGTAACATTTTTAGTAATTGGTGGTGCAAAACACAGATTTTATAGACAACATATTACGGTGTAAAGGTATTGCTTCATCCCTAACATTCAGTTACCTATAGGTGCATCTCTAACATACAGTTACCTATAGGTGCATCTCTAACATACAGTTACCTATCGCTGCATCCCTAACATACAGTAACGTATGGCTGCATCCCAAACATACAGTAACGTATGGCTGCATCCCTAACAAACAGTAACGTATATGCTGCATCCCAAACATACAGCAACGTATGGCTGCATTCCAAACAAACAGTAACATTTGGCTGCATCCCACTCATACAGTAACGTATAGCTGCATCCCAAACATACAGTAAGGCATGGCTGCATCCCTAACATACAGTAACGTATGGCTGCATCTCTAACATACAGTAACGTATGGCTGCATCTCTAACATACAGTAACGTATGGCTGCATCCCTAACATACAGTAACATATGGCTGCATCTGTAACATACAGTTACATATGGTTGCATCCCAAACATGCAGTAATGTATGGCTGCATTCCAAACATACAGTAACATATTTTTAGGTCCTGAAAAATTGATTATTGACCCATTTAACTGACGGTGCCAAGACAAATTACTGACGATAACAGAAATGTCAACATACACAAAAATGATTTTCGATGTAACAATATGAGTGGCCGATTTACAATATTTTGTATTACAAAAAAGAAGTAAAAAAAACCCCCAAAAATTGATGAAAAGGTTCTTTAACACAAGAACTTAAAATACAAAAAGTGCATCCATCTCGTGAACATTATAAGAGATCCAAAAAGAAACGTCCTGCACTGATACCAAATCGACTCCTTGCCAGGACTTAAATGGCACATGATGATTTTAACGTATTGCTGCTGCATCTCAAACATACATTTATAGCATTTAACAATTGCAAGCATAGTTTTCTTCATTTCTTGTTTGGATGAATACCAACATCTTTTTACATATTTACAGATCTTTTCCAAAGTTATACAACATTGCACCATACACATTTTTTTATATTTTTTTAAATTTTTTATTTAAGTTTGTAACCCCTTCCAAGTTTGACTATGTTCATACACTTATCAAGTCTTGACAATTACTACTCCCTCACCACTGTTTTTAAAAGCACTCTTTTACAATAATTCTAACTTTCTATTTATGACACTAAAATAGTCTGGTATAAAAAAGGCACATAATATGAAACTTGGTTGGAATAGACAAATACACAAAATATTTCAGTCATAGATGACATTGTTGCAATATTATTTAGGATTGTTTTGTACCCCAATTGGAATAGCTCTCTTCTTCAATGTTAAACGTTCACTTTTAAACGTGAAAATAAATTTTTAATATTCCACAATTTTTCATCAGGTGATTGACACCATGGATAACATCGAATAGCAGAGTGCTAACAGACAGCAATAACACCAGACATCTGAAACTGCAAAAAGGTTTCATATTTTTTATACTGATATTAAACTGATAGATACATTTGAAAATGAAAATTTGTCAAAACGTTGTGTGAGTTAAACCACAGTGCGCTGCCCAGACGATAAGGCTATATATATGTACACAATTGTTAATACTTGGGAATTAATATTATTGAAACCTTGGAAAAACCAAGGAAAAACCGACAAGATGATGTAATGGGGAATAACTTTCCAGTATCGCAGCAAAATGCTGAAATCAATTCATAATTTATGTTTTGGAAAAAGAGCAAAACAACTATGGCTGGAACGAGAGTTATTCATTTACTTCATGTTTTATAAAAATTGTTTGAGGTTCTGGTATTTGCAGACAGAATATTTACTGATTGAGACGTCTCTATGTCGGTATTATTTTTTTTAATTCTTTATGATGTTGCAATCGAAACACTCATATAAAATAGAGCAGGTATTATTGCCATATAAAATCCCACAGATACTAAACACGCTTTCGTGTTCATAGATTCTCACACCGAGTATAATTTACAAGTAAAGAGCCTTGAAAGGGAAAATCGGAAATGGGAATTTCAACAGGGTTAAGCCTCATTTCAACCAGTTAATAAGACAAGGATTTGACTGAATAAGACGACCCAGTTACAAAGTTTGTTAAAATGAAGAAAGAAAGAAAAAGAAACCCTCACTATTATGTCACATTTGTCGCACCAGCCTGATGTTTTTTCTCAAAGTAAAATATTAAGGAAGAAACATTTCCAGCCTCGAAAGTTTTAGAAATTGCCCCATAACAGCACTCCTTGCATTAACTGAAGAATCACAGCCTTAACGATTCGCGGAAACAAATTCATGACGTAGCAATTTTTTTTTAACCTCGATGTTGGCTTTTTACCACCCAACATTCACATGTTTATAACATGTTTAGATTCTATACCAATCGAGAAAATTAAAGTTTACTTTAAAAAAAAAAAAAATTGAAAAAATTTGGACCCTGCAAAGGAGGAGAAGAGAAAAGAAAAGAAAACCCTTTTAAATTTTAAATAATTTTTATATGATGATAATTTTTTTTGTAAGCCTTATGTACACTTCCAATGATTATAAGCTAAAAATGAAAAATGAGTGAGAAAGTACGATAGCTTCTAAACTGTCGTCCAAGATCACAACTCTGCTATTTCGGTCGATTTTAAACATACATAGACGGTCTCTTCTATTGCAGCCATTCCATATAAGTTTCTTAAGATAAGTTAAAAATTGCATCAGACACTCATTCACCATAGCCCCCCCCCGACCCCCGAATCACCACCTCATTCCACGCTAGACTTGTACGAGTGTCTCCATCAGAAACGACTTTGATGGCATTTAGATAGAACATTGACTTAAATACTTGAGGCCTCTTATTTCATCATGTAACAAATTTGTGACTCAACCGGTCAAATGGTAAAACCAAAACAGCTAGGCTTAAAGTCCCCCCCCCTCCTCTTCCCACCACCCCTTCACAGTACCCTTTAACTGAAAACCAAGGTCGTATAGTTACTTACTATGCCACAGCAACCAAACTGCAACTATACTCTTATTTAGATACAAATACCAATTTTTGCTTTTCTTGTCACTTTTCAAAATGTGTAACAACCCACCACCTATGATGTAAGAATTGGCCAAACTTTGACCGAGTTGTTGTGAGCAAAATTTAAGACACCAAATTATTCAGGATAACATTCAATTTCATTTAAAATTGATAACTAGGGGGGGGTGGTTTGGTCCTTTCTCTTCGTGATCTAAAGGACCAGTCTGTCTTCCACCTGCTCCATCACGATCAAGTTACGTCTGAAACGAGTCGATGTCTCTCTTGGCCAGAGAGACGGTGTTCATGCTAACCTCATTTCGAGGACAAATAAATTGCTTTCACTGGAAAGATTTGTACGGACCATTTCAGGACTCTCTCCATCTCGCTCTGTCTCTCATCTCAAACTTTTCTCACCTCTACTTCTTCCTCATGCTAATCTATTATTTCAGAAGCAGAACAGATTCCCTGGATCCACGCTCATCTTTAATCATCAAAGAGTTTTTAGACGTTCCTAACTTTTCGTCGGTCGTTATACGAATGACGAGAATCCATGTATTGGGGTACGCGACCCAGCCTCCAATTGGGCCACACCGTTATTGTACATAGTTACGCTATTGTGATCTGGTTCGCTGTCCGTGTAGCTGTAAGCCTGAGGCGCCCTCTGTTGGCGCCAGTTCTGATTGGACGGAAGACTTGCATAATGGTTAACAAAAGTATCCATGGCTTCCTCCTTCATTTCAGCTTCACTCTCGCTTCCCTGTCGAGCAAACAAGAATGAACGATGATCAACTGACGTTGAATTATTTGATCAATTGAGAACAAAACATTTTTATCACCTTCTTCACAAATAGTTTAATACTGCCCTTGGTTTTTATGCAAGAACAGATTATGGCTTGTAGGTCAGAGTTCCATCCATGGCAAATGACCTCTTGTTCATGTGTGTGTGCTTAGTAGCTGGAAATTTTCTGATTCCACTCTCAAACATTGCACATGGCAATGAAACGAGCAAGAACGAGGTGATAAGCCAGGCGTGGGCTGCTAGTCATGAATCATGTTTCAAAGCTTATGGTGAACCCTGCAGAATCCCTAATTACCAGACGTCTGACCATCCACCCTAAACTGCACTCCTATACAACACTGCACACTTTACTGCAGCAACATATGAACTGCAAACCACATGGGAACAAAAATCCACCCACTGCCCGCCACAAACCAGTGCTGGCACCCTAATGCAGCAGGCTAGCAGCACTTCACACCATATTATTACTGCAAGGAGACACTGCATACAGCATGGCATTGAACACCTTACATCATCTATATTGGTAGAGCCAATGGCTAGCTAGCTGTCTTTCTTGGCTAAATAACTTTAAGCCTACTTTACCCTCAAGGAGACTCTGGACCAATGTAAGATACAAAGCATATCTTTCTCACCAAACCACAAAGGTACAACATGCTGGTATCATCGTCCACAGATTTTGGCCGTATATTAATCAACAAACTCACAATATATTCTGTCCAATGTATATTACTAAAAGTTGATGAGCCTACTCACCACTGACTCTGCATATCTCTCTGTTAGGCTACTTGTCTCTGCAGTCTCTCTCTTGGTGACTGGCTCGTAATGTTTACTCTCTTCTTCTTCCGAATACTGCACAGACCCAGGGCTTGGTTTCGGAGGAGGCCTGGGATGGAAAGCAGAGGTAAATTTAGTTCACATGTAAATCTTGAGCAGTTTGAACTTAACCTAGTATTGGGAGGGCACTGCTAGCAACGGATTATAGAGTGACTAGATAACAGCATCTACTAGGCCCATCACTAAGCCAGTCCAGACAGGGTGTGACCTAATTAGTCTGCAGTATGGTGACCAGAAGCATGAGGGGAGCTGCCATAACCCATTGTGTTAATATGGGCATGGTTTAATATGCAAATGTTGGGTAATGCTATGAAGGACAGATATATACTTTTGTTCAGTCCTTTTTTATGTTTATTTATTTAATATGCAAACTCAAGGGTCGTGAAATCAGAAAACTTGCTAAACTGATACAAACTATTTGTGGGAAATTAGACACGGTATTACCCCAAGCAATCTTTAAAAATGTCAGATCAAGTTTTCTCAAAAAAGCAAAATTTCACAAATACCTACATAGCAAATTGCAACATTTTCGGTATTAAAATTGAATGGAATTACACATTTATACTAATTTGGGATAGACATTAGATTAACGTTAGAGAGTAGAGCTTTCTTATGTTAAAGACAAAAGGATCAACAACTTGAACCGACAAACACTGTCGAAGATGAGTGTGAGTTAATTGCAACCCATGTACATCGTGACACACCAATATATACATATATATATATATATATATATATATAGGATAGATACATGGCCCAGTGTTGGTTAACAGAAGCAGCGAAGGTACACGTTAGTGATAGCACAAAGATGCCGCATATTAATATACAAAACAAGATCAGGTTAATTACAAACATCAAAGCTATTTTAAGTTATTTTATTGCACAGGATGGTTAAAGTCATTAAATGTTTTTTCTTGGGGAAGAATGGAAACAATTTTTGAGATCTAGCATTTTGTTTGGCACACAGCAGCCTTTTGCTTGAATAAAGTAAGTTCCAGTGGATTTTCACACTTTTTTTACATCTATGGATTGTCTTGTATAGAACTGAATAAAATCTGTGAATTGAAAGTTGGTCTGATTTGAGAAATCCACGATGTGAATTACAGAGGGCAAAAAACCGGCATTTAGGAGAATCAGAAAGTCGACATACAGCCTAAGATTTAACATCGTTATGTGGTGTTAGTTTTATGACACCTACAGAATGCCTACAAGCATTGCTACGGGAGGAAGGGGAAGGGATGAGGGGAGTAGTGGATGAGGGGGACCACCTAACAAGATCACTTGTGAAACACATGACCTACTGCTCGTCGTCAATGTGATGGAAATACGCCGGAAACTGGCAGTTGATATAAATAGGCCAATCTGGCCTGTGCCAGGAAAAGCGAAAAAAGAGATGGAAAGTGTCGTTATAAAGAGAACTGCCAGTTTGCAGATGTGTTGAGTTCATTCTGTTTGGTTTTTTACGTTTATCGTCTTATTAGGGTGCACAGGCCTGTTATCAGGACCTCTTCTGTTACCATGCTAGAAAAATATACCATTTACTGTCAGAATTGGTGACTACCACTTAGGGTAATCATATCATGTAATGTCTAGACCATCAATGTAACTTTACAGTATCAAACTTTTCAAACCTTTTTTAACTTTGACCTTTCTCCGATTCCCAGCTCACGTTGCTTCTAATCGTGAAGGATCCCACTGCTGACACCAATGTAACAAATGTTAGGTCTTGGTGTCAGCAGTGACAAACAATTTCAATGCATCCACCCTCTTTCTTCCTTTTGCATAAGTCTCAAGTTGCTACCCTATCTGATACTCCATGTGGACACAGCAATTATAAAATTCTCACTCCCCCCTACCCACCCCCCTCCTGATCAAATTTGCATAAACAAAACATCATAAAGTGGGACGAAAACAACTCGATATAAAAAATGAATTGAACGCAAAATGGGTATAAACAAAATCAAAATTGTCAAGCTGACAAAACTGAAATTGATGATAGTGAAGTGCAATTGACTATATGATTTCAAATGTGAAAAAGAAAAAGAATGGAAACTGGATGAAATAAATTACTGGATGACAGATTCATTCAAAGCGAGGAAGAAAAAAATAAAATATATGTAAATGATATTAAAAGTGATTACTGGTACCCATGGATACCCATGCCGGAACATCAGCACAAAAGATGAAGATGTAAGAGTGAAAACAATCCCGTGGGGAAAAGCGAAATATTAAAAAACATGCCATGGCCCACAATTTTAGACAACATTCCAAACATGTATCACAATGACTTGAACGGATGAGATATGTTCAGTTTGCTCACAAGATCTTTAATTGGGGATTTAAAATGAAATTTATCGTTTCCATTTAATGGCAGATTTTATTCAAATTTTAATTTTTATCATTTCTTGGCACAGAATTTAGTATTGGTAAATCTTTAACTGAGCAAAACTGAACAGCAATTAAACATGCCTTCACTGTATTGACGAATTGCAGAGATAATTTTTTATTTTTTTTGTATTTCCAAAATGACACAAACAAAAGAGTACGTTTCATAACCCAATGAGGGAGGGGCAGAAATATTGCGACAAGCATTCCTTGGACTTGGGTTCAAGCCAACACCAATGAACCTACATGACAAAATGGGTCTCCATCCAGCCCGTGCTGCCCTGTGAGTATCTAACCGAGGAAAAACAGCAAAGCAAAATGATGACCAATGGGTGGTGACATTAATGTAGGCTGCTGGACTTACTCCAAGTCACTGAACTTGCTATAAGTCTTTTGCCAAAGCCAAGAAGTTCTTAACGCACGGAATCCACAAAAAAAGGCCAGGTTTTTAAAGGCAAGAATGTGAGAGAATCTTTCTTTGGAATTGATACCGTTTACATACATAGATAGTCGTAAGGTTTTACTAGTGTTTCTTGTCATATGTATTCTCCTAAAATAGTCAATAACAAAATCTTTGTAATTTCATGTGACATTGAGGATTAACCGAGCTTGATCGAGTCTCCTAAAATGCATCTCACCATCTTCAGAAAATATGATCAATTTTAATATCAGATGTGATATTCATTAAATGTCATCAGCCAAAAAAATAAATAAAAAACAAAAAAATAGGGTAGAAAGGTAATAATATAATTTCTTCCATTTGATAATATTCCTTCCTGTTGGCAAAATATCCATGAAAACCTGAGAAAACTTGTACAAAAACTACAAAAATAAATAAATAAATTAACATACACATAGGGCACAAAGATAATAGACTTTAGAAAGGACAAACTATAACAAAAATAAAGGGTGCTTCACATTCCAACAAAAATTGAGAGAAGTGCAAATCTTGAGAATCTGAACAATGGTATCATGTTTCCCCAATCGTACCTAAGGTACACCATTCAAATAAACGGTACCCATGTGCACCCCCTCCCACGCCCCCTCAGCCCTTTCCATTTATTAACACATGAATTGCTTGATATATTCAGTTCAATGTATGTATTTCATGTAGTAATTGACTGTGTTGCCATTTAAAGGTATAATTTTTTTATTCTGATTTGTACTTCTATTTGTTACTTTGCTTTATTACCAGCATGTATTAGTTTCACCTAGATAATCTTATATCCTTAGACAACGTCACAAGCCATTTTTCCTTAAGCAGTTTTGCAGGACATTTATCTGCTTTTTCAGTCACAGTTCCAAAAATTTACATTTTATCCTCCTTCAAATTCCACTTAATTCACTAATCTATTTTTCAGCTGTTTAACTTATGGGTATAGTTTTTTGCTTTTACTGTAGTCTTAAAACTTCTGAAAAAAAAAGAAGAGATATATTGGTAAGGTTACCAAATATGTCTCGATCTATTTCCGTTTTTGCAACTTTTTTTTATAAATATCACTGTTTCTGCAATATGCAAAAGAGAAACTAATTCACTTGACTGCTTTTGAAGCATGATATGTTTTACAACACACAAACATGATTAATGGCTGGAAAAACTTTACAAAGGGGTTACATAGTTGGCAACAAATAAACTGATGTTTATTAATAAATTGAAGCTGCTATCTTGCGAAGTTTTTACTGTAATTTACATACCTGTAAGGTATAACGTCACGACTTTTCACCTAAAATTATATGATAACCCTACGTATGAGGTAAGCAAAGGCTGTGGTTTTAACATGAGACTGCCAGCAACCCAATTACTATAGCAGCTCCTCTTTCTGGTGTCCGATAATCCAAAACGGTTTACTTTACGAACCATCTAGACAAGACATTAGTGAGCTTAAGCAACACTAGAGATCCACTTATAGACCACTAC
>JAAAKB020000001.1:999606-1012974 GCA_010014835.2 Apostichopus leukothele | reverse complement strand
ATATATATATATATATATATATATATATATATGTAACAGGAGAAAGATGATCTTTATACAAAAAGGAGATTCGAATGTATCAATCCTCCGTAACATTTATCAGTTATTTGCACTCTCGTCCATTCAAGGCCATATATACATATATACATGCAAAAGTTTTCAACTCTGCCTGTTAACGACCTACTTCATTAGTCAGTAAATAGTGCAAGTAGGGTGACACCTATTTTTTTTTTTTAAATTCTTTAAGGTAAAAAGAAGTCAACCCAGTGGTACTTTTCTTCTTTCTTTTTTTTCTTTACAATCAAGCATCAGCTGTTTGCATAGATAATGTGTACTTTGCCAAAACAGAAAAGACAGACATGGATTAATTTTAAACAGTTTGAATCCTGCTTTATGCATGGGCACCACCATTCTCTTTCGGACATTGTGGTAAACAGCAAATATATGGGAACCAAGGCAAAGTAATAGCATGGTGAATGGATTCAATAATTACGCACAATGCCTCAAGGATTCCTAGGATTTACTCAAACAGAAGTCTTTCAAAACATTTTCTTTTCCTTTTATTTTTTCTCTTTTCTTTTTGATTGTGCGTGTGTGTGTGTGTCTTTTCTTCCTTCCAAATTCGACTGAGTGCTGCCAAGAGAGAGCTCTAGTTTCCAGCTGATTACCTGTAGATATTAAATAACTGGTTCTCGGTAGGAATATGGACTGAAAACCCTCTTCAAGTTCAACGTCCTCGCTGCCAGCTTTGTAGGGCACTGCGTGGCTGACCTTGAACCAAGCATCTTATGCACACATTCACGATCACATACACACATCATGGACAGTTGTAGGGGCTAATGAATGATATGGCTGTTCACCCGAACGTCCGTCATCTTTTCCAACAATCTCCTGGACCACATAAATTACTCAAAGTTCTTGACCAAAGAGCCGATTAATATTCACGTCTCAATTAAATGTCTAATTATGTTTAAGCGGCTCTCGGGCCCGGTGCAACATGTCATGTAAGTATGAATTTGTGAAGACTTGTGAAATTTTACATTGATGGCAAATTAGACTACTTAAGAATTTGTATTGACTTGAATAAGGGTTAAGCTTAAGACAAAAAAACAAAAAAAGAGGGTGAAAAAAAGTTAGTTACAGAAAAAATAATATGAAATACATACACGAACAAAACCCTTATCCACGATGAACTGCCTTTGAATTTGTTTTTGTTTACAGTTTATCGTTTTAGGAGTTAAGTATTCAAACACCAAGCATACAGAATATATAAAAAGATAGACCAGCTTGCTTTCTTACTAATTTAGACCTGATCACTCATATCTAGGTTTGCTATTTACAAAACAGGAAGACTAAATAAAGATATCATACTATCACAACTATTCGTTACAAACTATATTGTTTAAACATTCATGCTAGTGGAAAGAATTAGCTTCAAGGGCATATCATCATTTGTTGAATAACTATGTTTCTTAGGAACTGTACCAATAGTCACATTGTAAGAATGAAGGGGAGAAAAAAGAAAAAAAAAGTAGCTTTCTTGTATAGCTGAAACACCCAATAGATAATAATGTAGTATCAGTGGATATCAAGAACATTCATGCTATTCTTATTGTTAATAATGTGACAAGTCATTATGAAAATAATAATCATTATCTACTGTCACCTATTGCACGTACAACGCAACTGTTGCACTGCATAGCGAGAACCTACTTTAACAGAAGTTGTCTATATATGCATGGTGAGGAGAGGGTGGGGATGGGTATGGGGGGATGGGAGGGGTTGGAATTCTTGGGATGCTGTGAGAGCAGCCTGAGGATTCTGAAATTGTAAACATATCTACTTTAGATACTTAAAGGATGAGTTAGAAACAGCAAGGAGAATGGGATAAGGGAATATCCCTTCCATCATCTTCTTATTGCAGTTTTCCCTTAGAGAGGATTAGGACATGTCAGCCTAACGAATCAGTAAGAGGAGAAGTGGGTATTGTGGGATAGGTATGGGAATATATCCTTTCTATTCTGTCTTTGCCATTTACCTTAGGTCTATTATTTATATTTTACTATTTATCTTTGATAGAATTAGGACAAACCGTGCAAAAAGGACTCTTAAAGGGATTTATCCCTGGCAATGTTACATCTATTTGAAATTGAAAGTACAGGTATGACCATGATCATGGCATGGAGGTATACCTACTATCCCATATGTGCAACTTCAACTGATGAGGAGAGAATAAGCAGGGAGAGACATGTGAAATGGGAAATATTTTTCCATGTAAATACTGCTCCACATGCAATCATGTAAGAACTGTGTTATTGTGGTTTGTATACATTAGTTTGATTGTCCATCTTGTCCTTCTTTATATCTCTCTTACTATATGTCAGACCATTGTGGCCTCTGTTCATCTATAGTTTGTCTTTGTGAGAGGCAATAAATATAGCCCCCCCATCCATGCTCCCTCCAACCTCCCAACAAAAATGAAGAAAGAAGGAAACATAATGAGAAAAAATTGATAAAAACGATAACACCTTGTTTTCAGATCTACAGGATCCACCTTTACCAATTGTGTAAACATTCCTTACTCTCTTAAGTAGAGGATGTTATTTTTGGGCAACATTTAGGTGAAACTGATTAAAATGGACCATTGTATTTTAAGTGTGTTTTTCCTTTCACATAGCCTCCTAGAGTGTATGAGGATAGGAGATGTTCATAGCAGTTTTTAACCTGAAGTGACCGGGTGATATTTAGAAGACAGAAAATATGCTTTTTCATGGGATTGTGAAGCACCAGCGAAAATAACTGTAGGTGTTAAAATGGAGTGTTAAGCTGAGAAATAAGCTTTACATTTAAAAGTGCTTTCAGTATCAGTTTAAGCTCAGAACATGCAAGATAAGGGGTCTGTATTGTCCAAGAAAATGTACAACGGACAATACTAGTGAGTAGGATTCACATACCACCAAATTAAGGGAGTTGTAGTTGAGTTATCGATTTCATTTGTTCCGCACAAAGTACAAACGCATCCACAAAATTTGTTCTCTGACCACGAGTGGAATCATCGGTTTGCGGCAAGCATAATCTTTTAGCAGCATAAACGGCATTTGCATTTTGTAATAGTTATATATATCATAGTAAAATTTCAATATTGCATATTAAACTTGCCCCCAATGGACATGTGCTGTAAAAAATATTTTGGACCGACCGGTTAGGCTCAGAAATTTCTTTACCAGAAGTAGGAAACTAACATTGTTCTAAAGGGTAAGCATTTGTTGTGACACACTAATGCAAGAAAACTAACTTGTAGTTATTTGCTTGCAGGGATGGGTTACCTTGCAAGCACATCCAGCTGCTTTAAGTTGCAATATTTTAGTTTGCGAGGGTTTGAAACAAACAAACTTTTCAAGGACTGCCTTCCTTCCCATATTTTTAGATTATAGGTTTAGAACTTGACAGTTTGATTGCAACCTGCAAATCATCTTACGATGTTTATCAAAACTCCTTTCCCCGTGATTAAACTATTTTCATACTTTCACTTTTTTCTGTCTTTTTCTTTTGTTGATAGTTGGTATCTTTTCCACTTAATCTTTTATAGTTTTAAAACACTCGTAAATGAAAACAGAATGGCTTTCTTTGGCATTCCACCACGTTGCTTCTATCTTTTTTGTTTACTAGCATTCCAGGGAAATGAAAAGAAAGAAAAAAAATATCACATTCGTAGCTTCAAGAACTGTTACAACCTAACTCTAACCAAACTCTATAAATATGATCTTGCATTTCTATTTAGCCTCGATAGGTGTTGCAGTGAGTTAGGTCATGGTACGGTCGGAGCTACTCGAGTCATCCCCAGTAATTTTTCCCCAACTCCAGTCGCTCACTTATCGAGATCTCTTTTGGTGGAAAAAAAAATCATCGTTAGAATCTTTTCATATTAAAGAATGGTCGACTTGAACCTATGGACTCATTGCAACACCGACCAAAAAAATTATATATATAAATTTCTTTGCAAAGAATAAATTTGTCAGCTACTTGCCTACCCCTGTCGTGGTGTTTTCTATCTCCTTTTTGTCTAAAAAGCAATATTTCCTTTCCCGACTAACAGTGTTCTGTCGTTTTTTTTTTGTACTTTTTTTATTTTATTATAATCACATCCTCTTCTTTGTCAGTCCTTCACAAATTCCTACCTCTTGGGCCCTTTTGTTTCTCTGTACAGCCCGAGAGTTTCTACAGGGGGTCAAAAAGGCGGGCGTGAAATTCTCCCGGCTCTTTGCCCTCCGAGAGAACGGGAATAATAAAATGCTGGCAGAGATTACCCGATACGCGGTAGACGACATGCAGTTTACTAAATCTCACAAAGACAATAGTTACATCATTATGAATGTGGATGAAACAAACGCTCCTTTCACAGACCCAATTGTTCCATATGGTAGGTCTGCACTTCAGTTCCACCTTCCCCCATCCCCCACCCTCCCCCACAAAAAAAACCCCTCCTCTACTTTCTCGTCCAAGATGTCAGCATTCACCCCTTTCCTCCATCTTTGCTCCATCCTCTTCTGTTTTTCTTTCCGTTTTCTCGTTTGGTATGCTTTCACCTGTCGGCCTGTGGTGCTGTTTTACTTCATGCTTGCTGCACTCTCTTTCAAAAGCTTGTCTGTCGTGGTTGGCCTGTAAAAGCATTGTCGTGAGTCAAATGGAGCAGGGGTGCGTGCGTGTGTGTGACGTACCCTGCGATGCTGGTTTACCTTTTTTATTAGTTGCAGCATTTTCTTTCTAGTACTCTGTTTTGATCTCACAATGGATTTAGTTTTTCTGTTTCCAGTTTTACACATCTTTTTTTTTTACGTTTTTAGTCACTTTTCACCATTTTTTCACAAGTTTCTCCAAGATTTTTAGTTTCTTTTCCTTTGGGGGTTTGAAGCGAAATATTCTTTTCGCAAGCACTGTTTGTTTTTCTATAGAGTACTAGGAATTTGGAAAACTAGTAGAATCGTTCGAATGTCCTTTAAGAACGTTTAATTTTTACAGGTTCTCTCAAGCATACCAGATGTTGTTGTACATTCGCTTCAGAATTTCATCCAGGGGGATGCCCTTATCATCTTTCTAATAACCTATTAGACTTCACCTTTTTATCTTCTGCTGACAGGAGAATTATTTCTCTGTTTGTTCATTTCCTAGTATTGCTGGCATTTTCTGTCAAATTTGTTTTGGTTCGTTTTGAAGTCTGCAAAAGAACTATTTTCCTGTTATCAAGAGGCAGAGAATGTTTTGAAAAAAACAGTTTGATGTTCAAGTATATTTATTTCTGAGAAAAATTGGGCTGAAAATGCAAACTGATGCTTTAACCAATAAGAAAGGACTTATTTGGTAGATATTAGAGATGTCCAATGCTCTTTCCCATGCTAAGAATCCAGCAGACTAGATTTTTTAAGACGTCTGGAGTTGTGTAGATTTGTGATAATGTGTATTGAGATGTCTTGCTATGTTGAATCCCTCAAGCAACAAGAAATCAACTTTGCAATGTATGACACAAACAGAGAATATTTCAGGAAAAGTCTTAAGTGTAAAACTATCACCTATAAAATTCAGGAATGCAATTATTGTTATTGACCCATTCAAACTAGATTAACTAATGCTCAAATGAAACGATAGTCACTACTGATACCACTGTACTATGACATCTCTGCTGAAGAGTTCATCACATTAAATCTAGCGCTGCCCTTTTAATATCGGTTCTTGGCTTGTTTGAAAATATTCATCTCGTGCAAGTAACTGTATGTGCATTAATTATTAATTAACTGTGACTCACAGGGTGTGGTCGAAATTTGCAGTATTTTCAAGCCTTTAACCCTGTTATTCGTCAACAGGTTAGTCAGGTACACTGCTGTAACCAGGTTTCATCTCCAATTTATTCTCTTTAGAATAGTTTATTCAATAATATTGGTGTCAGGTTAAAATTGTTTTCTGCGATCAATACGGTCATTTGTCTATGAAGAATTATGGAATATCTTTCAGATCATGGTCTGGCCCAAGAGAAATGGAGAAACAAAAAAACTGAGTAAATGTCTTTAACAATGTGGAAAAGATGACTAACTCACTCACTCAAATGCAATTTTGTTGTAATATCAGAAGAAACAAAAAAATCAGTAAAGAGTAAATAAGGGACACCAGACGTTTTCAATGAAAGCAGACAATAAAGTCAGACAATAGGAACAAATGACAAAGAAATTAATTTTGCCGCTGTTAACGAGCTTTTGGTGGTCATGATGGTCTTACCTTACATCATATGAAAAGGCTTGATCAAGTCTAAAATGTCATCACAGAGACACCTTTTGATTGAGAATAGTTTACTGTCACCCTGAATGATAAAACAGGCATCACACTAGTGACAAAACAGCAGCCCATGGTCAAGACTTTGGAAATGTGATTTTGCTGCAAATCTTTCTCTCTTTTCCTCTGGTTCATCTTTGGACGGGTTTAATCTGTCGATCATTTTGTCGTGGATTTTTTGAGATGAACCGTCACGTTTGTACGATCACCGCGGTTTGGCCGATCACTTCCTGGATACACTACCCGGACACCCCAAAATGGCAGGTATTTTACAACGAGTGTCAACCAATCGTTGGGTTCTTTTCTAGGTCTGTTGGTAATTTGCCGCCGATAAATGTGAAATTGTCAATGTACCGATTGCCGACTGTTTCGAATTATCTTTTTTTCGATCAATCAATTCTTTGTCTGGAGGTTTTACCTCACGTCATGTAGAAGATCTTCGCAGTTTGGGGACCGGAGAGAGTTTGCCTGCTCGATTCTTCACGGGTGTGATGGGTTTGAGGCAGCATTTTGGTTCCGACTTAAACTGAGCTGTCTTACTTCATGGATACATATTGATCGACTGCCACTGGGATGTGTCATGGATCCATGTTAATCCTTGTCGTTTGGTTTAGTTTTCATTGTGGATCTTTTGTTTCCTATTCTATCAAATACTGTCACAACACCGAAGCATCTATGTGTTCATAGATCCACTTTGATCCTTGTCAGTGTTGTTTGCTTTGCATCAGGATCTTATGGGATTCTATATGTTTACTTATTGGATCCATGTTTGATCCTCACCCATTTGATTTGTCTCTTATAGGGATTCCTATGGATGCTGGTATGCATTGAGTTCATGGATCCACTTTGATCCTTGTCATTTAATTTGGGCTGCATCAGGATCATAATGGATTCTATGTGATTACTTAATAGGTCTGTGTTTGATCCTTACCCATATAATTTGTCTCTTACAGGGATTCTTATGGTTGGCTGGTATGTGTTCCAGTTCATGGGTCTGTTTTGATCCCTAAATGTATGATTTGTTTGAAGAACCTATGCATTTTTACCATTTGCTAATTCATGAATCCATTTTGATTCTTTGCTTGGGATTTGGATCCTTTGGAACCCCCTGTGGATTCTATTATCCTGGATCCTACCTCCTGGTACTGTTTTGATCCTGATGATTTGATGATGATCCTTTCGTGGACCCTCATTGATCTTTAACATTGATCCCTTCTAACACAATGTTACCTTTCACATCCATCTTAATCCACAGCCTTTGTCTTTCAATAGTGATAATCAGGCAGTTATTTTTACGACGCTGTCAAATCCTGTTATATGTCTTTGAGGTTGCCTTTTCATGTCCACGTTGAGTTTTTACACTCACTCAGTATCCATGTCCCCATAAGGAGCTTCTTTTGTTCCTCCACTGGTGTCTCTTTGGAGCTTCTTTTGTTTCGTCATGAAGTCTCTGTTTTGTATTTACGTAAGGCAAAACATCAGCATCAGTGTTATGAATATAGTCTTTGAGAGACTTTCGACCATCGTAGAGAATTGACGATGATTAACCAGGGATAGAGAGCGTGAACACATCAGCCACCTCTTGTATCTCGCTATTGTTGAACACACTGTAGTGTCGGTGGGGAACAAGGAGGAGGACAGGAGTGTGGATGTATAACATTAATGTCATATCTCTTCTCCTCGACTCCTCTCCTCTCCCTGCCTCTTCTCCTCGACAATGCTCCTTTCCCTTCACACATGACCTACGATGCATACCTAAAGCATCGGCCCGGCCATGCAGCAGAAGATAATGTTTAGGTTCTAATTTTGCAATTCTCTCCTCCGCCAGGGCCAGGAGTCACCTTTGTGTAGCAGAAGAAGAAAAAAAACCCATCCCTGCTTGCAAGTGGAAGCTTTTTTAAATCACACAGTACTAATTACTGTGTGAATGCAAACACTAACTACTGTGTGATCAGAAGTGTACATGTTTATGCTTGCATCCCAAAACATTTATCATAGTATTAATAAATAACTAACAGAAGTATATTTTAAAAAACGATAAGGATGAAGGATGTTCCCGAAGATGTTAAAAAGCAGCCGAGTGATTTTGGCGAAAGCCAAGTTATTTTGGCTGGCCGTCTATTCCACAATGGGCCCCCGAGCCGATTGTAAGGTTCCAGCCAGATATCAGATTTTGATTTTAGTAACAATTGAAAAGCTATTTTAAAATAGATGAAACTACCCCACTCACTTTATTGGGGCCGAGGCTCAAAGCCAGTACCTCAAAGGTGCCCTCTGATGATATGCTGCTGTTATTTTCTCCACCGTAGCCCATAACACAGTTTTAATTTAATATGTACACTTTATCCTCCCAGATCAGTTTGCAGGTAATAGTCGTGTCAGTATTAACATTTAAATACGTTTATAAAGAAGAGAGGAGTACTGATTCAACAAAACACAAGATATCAAAATGAATTTTGAACCAGAGTGGCTTTCGAGGATGATTTATTAATATTTGATATGGTAAATTGTTAAAGAGATTATACTACTCTCTTACAGTGGAGGCATACTTTGCCCAAAGACCCCAGAAGCCAATTAGTTTTTCTGCTCTCATTTTCTCACACAGATCTGGATGAATCATCCATCCTTTTACAGACATTTGATTACTCATCATTTTACGAAACCTGTCAGAATTTTTTGCAAATGTATGTTATAGGAGATGGGTTCTAATTTCACAAAAATTCCTCACAGAATCCTAGGGATTAACCCCAAGAGGGGGGTATAAACTTTGCCCCAAATTTTTCTATTTTGTTTTTCGGTTTGTATAAATTGGTTTGGATTTTTGTATCTGCAAAGTGTCGGAATACGCTGTTTGACAATTAAGGACCCCCCACCCACCCTATCCTACCCACGGCCCTCCCACTCCCCTCCCAACCCAAAGAAAACCAAACCAAGAAAGAAAATAGAAAGAGAGAAAATTGAAAGAAGATCCCAAACACAGAAATATAAAAATTCACTGACTGCAGGATTTGATTTCCGCAGGATGAAGCTCACAGATGCTCCGGTGTTTTTTTAAATATTTTTTGAACTAAAGATGAAAAATTGATAAACAGAAATGATATTGCTTTTCTTTCTGGTTGTTAATCTCTTAGTAGCATGTATAAATATCATAAATGTTTTATTTTCTGCATGCAACATTTCAGTTGGTTTAGCCTTCAGTGTTTTTCTGTTGTTGTTGACACTTGTTGACATGTCACTCTTTGTTTTCTGCTACTGGCCAATAGCAGAGCATGACAATTCATCGGACACGCCCTCTTTTTATTTTGACTTGCATGTATCTTGGACAGTCATCTTTAATAGTTTATCATCAGAAATGATTTACTTTGAAAATTGTTCATGTTGTTCAGATGTTTTTTTGGGTGTAAAATAAGTTAATTTATAAATCTCAACATTTGGATCATTTGTATTCGAGCGACATTTTAATTCTTTCTCACAGACGTTATCTCGTTTGGAATGTCACTTTTGTGAAATGTATAATTTCAGTAAAATATGTGAATGAATGTTGTGTGTAGTTTAATATGAAAACATTGCTGTGATTAAAGCTTACGTACATATGCCCAAATACCCAACAGAAATTTTCCAACAACTAGCAGTCAATTTTTAAAAAGGAGCTTTAGTTTTCATACAATGCTACTGTTGAAACAAATTCTCTTTATTAATTATTTTCTCTCAATATTTGCCATACTAACAAAGAGAAGTAATGATCAAAATATGCTTGTACAAAAAACAAAAAACCAAAAAAAATAGGGAGGGGAAAAAATGAAGAAGAATATAATAACTTTATAAAGCTGGGGGTCGCTCTGTTTGCTAATTGTAAATAATAGTACATTATCATTTTAGATCTGTATTCATGAAAAATGATTATTAAAAAGCCTGCTTATGTATTAAATCTTGTGTATGTAATAGCTGTGAATTAGACTTGGCATGTAATTACTCAATACAAAATAATGTCTCCATTTAGGGATACACAGGGATAGTAAATTGATGGTCCCATTAGGGATAAAATTTAGGGCCACATAGGGTCCCACATTTAACTTGAGTATTACTCCACCTGTTCTTTCCACGGAAAGGAGCTTTTTTCGTAATTTTAGGGTTGGACTTATACTTAAAGGAACAGCTTGTTGAATAGTTTCCAAAAGAGATTGATTAGTTGTGTTTCTTGCACTCATCCTTGTCAATATTGATACTCACTAAATGTAGCCTACGTTAGGGAAATTGGTCCTTGTCGTTGAAGTGAACTAGTATGTGATGTTCAGATTAGCTAGATAAAAGCAAACATGAAAAAATAAAATAAAAAGATGTTGGACCTACTAGGAAAGTTGCAAACATTTAAAGGTTTACTTGATTATAAAGAAGGAGAGGAATATTGAAAGAAAATGATTTTTGGCAATTATTAAATTTGTGTTCACATTTGGGACCAGTACAGTTGACTTTTGATCACAGAATTGTAGAGAATGTCAATTTTTCTGCCATTTTTTTCTCATCTGTTGAAACTTTTCAAACCAGTTCAGATAATCTGTTAGAACATAATTTTAACGATAAAAGTGGGTTACAATCAACGCTTAAAATTCTCCCCCCCCCCCCAAATTTTCTGTATTCTATTTCAAAGTATTTGAAGTTTCAAAAAGGAGCTTTTGGTAACTTTAGGGTTGGACTAATACTTCAAGGAACAGCTTGTTGAAAAGTTTCCAAAAGAAATTGATTAGTTTTTTTTTCTCACTTGTACATGTCAATATTGATACTAGACTAAATGTAGCCTACTTTAGGGAAATTGGTTATTGCCATTTTTCAAAGTATTTGAAATTTAAAAATGTGACTTGCTCTACTTTGTTCAGAGCCATACATTTTGCGTATGAATAACATGGCAACCCTCTTTGATAAAAAAAAATTACCAGCTCAATAAAAGCCATCCACATAATTTCTCTGCCAGTGATTTTCATTATAAATATGTTAAAAAAACTGCTAATTTAGCTCCTAGGTTGTTTGCCTAGTACATTGTTAAACCTGGATAGTCGCAACAATTTCTCGGAATTTTATGTTTAGTTACCTGTGAGTCAGTTAAATAGATTGATTAAAAAATATCTTTGTTTTCTTTCCAGGGCCCTTCCCATGCAAAGCCATTCCGAAGCTTCTCTACTTGACAACGGAAGAGTAAGTTTTATTTTATACCGACTTAATTTTATTTATTTACCAGTAGAAAAGCTTCAAGCACAATCGTAGGGAAAGAATTCAATAGTCTTTACTTCGCTCAAGCGAAGGCGAGAGAATAAAGATGGTAAATTTACTAGTGTTTAGGTTCAAGTCAAAATGTCAAAATGTCAAAATTTTCATTACATATAGAGGAATATTGCACAAAGCAAAAAATGAGAGGAAAATTCACACATGCAAGATTTTTTCTTTTTCTTTTCAAACAACATGACATAAGTAGCACGTAAAGATTTGCAGATGCAATGAGGTGTTTTACACTGTATTTTTCACATCAAAAGAAGAGTGAATCTCGTCATTCAAAAGCTAAAAAATTAGCATTGACAAAACCTTATACGGTTGACTCATACTGTTGAATTTATATGACCAGGTTGAAGTTAGTAACAGACATGCCACGCCTGTCTGGCAGCTCAACTTCTGGTCGGCTATGACAGACCAATTACTTTCAAGTGACCTTCACTTGGGATCTAACGATTTATTTTGTGAATTACGTCTAGTTTTTGAACCGTGAAACATTCATCCCATTTTATCCTTGCCATTCATATTTGTTAATAACACATTTGTTTTATATCTACATGTCAGGCCAAGAATTTCACAATTTTTTTAAATGCAAACAAAACAAACCCCTACTGGCTAAAATGAGGTTCTTACTGGCATTTTTTGTAATCATGGCACATGTAAGGCTTCTTAGAGCAGTGCAATAGTATTAACTGGTACGGAAATTCCAGTCTTGTTTGACTAATGATTGATAACTAAATGTCATGTGCTAATGTCCTTTTATATGTCTACTGGCAGAAAAAATGCCCTTTTATTTCTACCGACGAGTAGCAAAATTTATTGGCATTTAGCTTGTACATAGCCTGAAGTTTTCAGACCTGACATTTTTTCAAGTTAAAGAGCAGCTCAATTTTTGTCTTTGTTTGTATAGTGTTACTATGAGAAAATTAAATATCCACACTGGAAAATATTTTTACCAAAAGCTTTCTATTCTGTCGAAAAATAAGAATAAAATTGTTTGCCCTCTGCATAATTTGTTTTTCTGACAAAATTCACTGTAGAGTTACTTGCCTCGATTAGGGCTGGTTCATTTTTCACTTTGGACAACAACAAGTTTTATCTTTAGAGGATGCACTTTGCATTCATGTTTTGCAAATCAAGGTTGCCCTTCTCGGGAAGGAGTCGTCGTTCGTGTGCCAACAGACTTCGACAGGTTTTAATTAATTCAATCCTCGTGGCTACATGAGCTTACCACGACAAACAAATTCAGGGTTTCATTAAAGTGTTTTCAAAATTACTTGTCAGATTTTGTGCATTTATCAAGCGAAGTTAGCGAGTAAACAACTTATCTGCGCTTCTATGATCGACTTCACCGGAGAGAACAGTCAAGAAGTTCAAATTTTTATTTTGTGGAATTCTTGTTGGAGTTGGATGATTTTAAAAAGCACTTAACTGTGCAAGTATGAGTATGTTATAGTTCAAAAATTTTTTTCCTATTAATTAGTCTCAATTAATCTCAGTTATTGCACAAAGTTTCTGACTCAAAAAGCAGTCAAACTTTCTGCGAGAAGGTGCTCTTTTATGTTACAATATTAAAATAATCAATCAATTAATCAATCAGTCAAATAAATCAATAAATTGTATCACAAAGTGACATCGTTTGTCATTTAAGTGTATTGCTGGTAAGATGGATCTTTGCTGTTGTGTGTCATGTAGAGTTCAATGTTAGATTAGAATGTTCAGACCGTTGAACCAAAGACTGTTGATTAATGAACATTAATAACTGGTGTGACGAGGTATACCTAC
>JAAAKB020000001.1:983994-994062 GCA_010014835.2 Apostichopus leukothele | reverse complement strand
AAATAGTAAACAAAAAATATCGTAATTTTTTTTTTTATGTGTGTTTTTTTTTGTGTGTGGGTGTGTTTTTTTTTGTTTTGTAGTTTGGGGGAGGGGGGAAGGGGGGGGGGGGGGGGTTGGGGGAAAGCAATGAAAGTGTAATTGCACATATGGCTTACTTATTGATTGTTGAATAAGTTCATGGAGGAAAGTTCTTTGATCTGTAACTTCTAGGCCTTCAACTGCCGTATAGTGGGAGAGGTCGATGGGTTCATCTGGAAGGGTCACGGCCCCCTAGAGACCAAGCAGGAACCTGTGAGGCAGGATCCCGGGTTTCATTGTGAGTGCGTGGCCCAGGCCTGGCCACCAGCCGGTATCACATCTATGGCATTCCAGTCGCTGTGGGAGGTAGGAGCGTTCGGAACCAGCCACGGCTTTGCGGTGTTTGACAGCATGCAGCATAAACCCATCTTCTCCCAGTGCACCCTGAACCCAAACGACCTATCAGCGACAGGAGAAGCCATACAGAGGAAGAAGTCGCTGAAGAAGTCACTCAGAGCCTCGATTAGGAGACTGAGGAAAGGTCGGCAGAAGGGCGAGCAGGCCCGAAGGCCTCCAGAAGGGGTAAGAGATGTTCCAAGTACTTATGTCTTGCTCTGTGTGATGACCAATGGAATCATTCTGACACGTACACATGGATGTGTATGTTGTATGCAATCCAAATAAGGAATGTTTACATACATATTAGCTACTTGATTTCTGGATTCCCAAGAGGGAGTAATAGAACTGTATTGTTTTTGGTGCAGCTCAAAGGTCATCGGGTTAAATGGTATGAAGGTGTTACAAAGTGTGTTTGTTAGGTGCATCAAGGCTTGGTCTTGTGATGTGTTGTAGCAGTTAAACTTAACCTCTTCTGGTGGAGGTCAGTTGTTTTAAGAGGTCGAAACCTGAAAAGCTTAGTTTACTTAAATTTCTCCATGCTATGCTATGTAATGGTCTATTATGCTATGTTTCACTGTGTGTAAGTGCCTTACTCACTTATTGATAAACTCTTCTATGTCAACAGCCCTTTGCACACAAAAATAAATCATACCCTTGCGGTTGGGTCACGTAAACGTAGTTAGTTTAAGGAGTGTTGTCTAGAAGGTGAAATAAAAGAATAAAAATATATATCTTACTCTATCTTTAAAGTATAAGGTCACAGTCATTGGATTGTGGAATAGCTGGAAAATAATTACAATGATCCGATTTTAATACATTCCTTGTTTGGTTAGACGGTATCAGAGTGCTCAAAAGTGGTAAGAAAAAAAAACATGCTCATGACCTCATTGTGTTTGGGTAAGGGTAGAGAGGGCGGGAGGAGGTTTGTAAAAGTGAAAACCCGCTTTGTTATCTTATCCTTGTCTCTTCTACAATATTTTTTGCAGGGTGACGTTCCTCCTGCTGAGAGGAGAGTAGAGGCCCGTAGCTCCTCTGAAAACATGATCAGTCTGGTGAGGTCCATCTATTTTGCAAACAGCTTTATACGTGATGGTAAGTTTACTGGTCGTCTAGAGTTCCTGAGAACATATATATATATAAGTATATACCAGAATGGTGGTTTTAGTTCTTTTAAATTAATTTGGTATTATTACCTGAATGATACAGTTACAGAAATACAAATGAATCTTAATATTTTTTTACCGCTCTTGGCCAGTCATCTCAAAATGTCTCCCTCCATTCACACAACCGATTGACGGTTACAAGAAAAGTCAGTTGAAGAAAGGAAAAATAACTGTTTACTTTGCCGCAATTATGTTACTATACTGGATCAAGGGATGGATGCCTTTCCTGATGAAAGAGGAAGAGGATGGGGGGCAGGGGGAGGGGGGAGGAGTGGGTAAGGGAGCAGGAAAAAAGGGGAAAAAATTTGCATATACCTGCTGTTGAAATGTACAGATAACAAATTAAAGTTCAGGGTTACATCATAAGGAAAGATTTCTATGATCTTTATAACTTCATGTACATTACACATGCAAATGTTCCGTTTGTTTATCACACTATCTGTGCCGTTGTCCTTTCACCTTGCAGCTCATACCCCCACACCGTCACTGTGGGTCGGCACCAACGCTGGTATCATCTATGTATTCACGCTAAACATCCCCGTGGGGGAGAATCGTGTCATGGGGAACGTGATGGCTGAAATAGGTGAGGTGCCCTCTTTATATTTTTCTTTCTCTTGACGTTAAAAAACAGCTGTTTGATTAGACTTGGGTGAAACCTTTGGATACTTTCCCACGGAACGACGTAAGAACCGCAGGGTCTGAAAATTTGCTCTCAGTTTTTATTCTGCCTTATCGAAGGGCAATACTAAATATTTCCCTTAGCGATCTCTACCACTCGAGACATGTGAAGCCTGGTTCTACTTGATTTTCGTTTCAAGAGTGAGCTTCGTTCTGCATTTGCATCAACAAATTTTTATCGACCCCAAGATTATTCATTTCTTCTGTTTCTCCTTTATGTACCCTTATCCTACCCCTATACATGCATGGGCTCTAGGTTAACCAATACCGTTTCTTTACACACACAGCTAAGGAGGTCAAACTAAAACATGGTGCCCCCGTTTTGTCTCTGGTAGTGGTTGATGGTGACTGTAACCCTATCCCAGATCCCATTGAGATCAAACACCAGAGAGCCAAGCCACCCACACCAACTGGCCATCAGCTTATTGTTTGCTCTGAAGAACAGTTCAAGGTCAGTCTATACTTTGTTTCAATGAAGTTGTTATTCCCATTTTTAAAGAAAAACAAGTCAAACTCATAACAAATGATAGTGTTGGTGGTAACATACATGGACATAGCCTGTTAAGAAACTTAAGTGAGAGGCGGGAAGCATCATTTAACAACCTGTTGGTACTCGTTATAAAAAACATGATAAATATTTCAGGAAACTGGGGTGGTAGGGGAAGAGGAGCCACACCCAGTGGAACCATTTGCTCTTTGGTCATCTTTATTTCACTGATGTCATTCTGCAGAATTGGCCATTGCCACTCTACTCTGATTCCCTTCTCCTTTGTACCAGCATTCAGTAACCTAAGGTTTTTTGAATCATTGTTAATTTTGAGGTAATAAACTTCTTGATAAATCTCACTACTTATCACTTATCATGTCACATTGATAGGCTTTCTCCATGCCAAACTTGAAACCTCTGAGGAAGGTCAAACTGACCGCTCACGATGGGTCCAAAGTCCGGAAGGTGTCCTTTGTCAACTTCAAAAACAAATCAGGTAAGGACTGGAAAAAGAAGAGGCTTTCCTTGAGAAAGTTACAAGCATTTGTTGACACAATGTTAGAACTAACTAGAGGCATTGCGGATATAAATCCGCAGGCACGCTGGTAGACTCAAAGGTTGCAGACACAATGTTAGAACTAACAAGAGGCATTGCGGATGTATATCCGCAGGCACGCTGGTAGACTCAAAGGTTGCAGACACAATGTTAGAACTAACTAGAGGCATTGCGGATGTATATCCGCAGGCACGCTGGTAGACTCATATGTTGCAGACACAATGTTAGAACTAACTAGAGGCATTGCGGTTGTATATCCGCAGGCACGCTGGTAGACTCATAGGTTGCAGACTGGTAGACTCATAGGTGTTGACGCAATGTTAGAACTAACTAGAGGCATTGCGGATGTATATCGGCAGGCACGCTGGTAGACTCATATGTTGCAGACACAATGTTAGAACTAACAAGAGGCATTGCGGATGTATATCTGTTAAAAAGAAGTATTTGTTTGGTTTAGGTTTTCATGCTTCTTAACAGTAAATCTACAGAAATGTTTGCTTTTTCAGCTTCGGTAGATTATAGAATGAATAGAAGGGAAATTTTGTAAATTGCTGACTTTTTTTGTTTTATTTTTTGGTTACAGGGAGCTATGCCGAGACTGCCATCCTCTGTTGTACTAATCTTGGAGACGTCTCCATCTTTGGCATCGAGCAACTGAAGAAGGATTACACGTATGATCTTCTCAGCCAGGCCAACGTCGCAGGCATCATGTCACTTATTTTCACATCCAGAGGGGAAGGATTTTACCTGCTCTCACCCTCAGAGTTGTCAAGGTAACGCACACAGTTTTTGTGAATTTGGTTTCTGATGGTGTTCCAAAGGCACGTGTAGTTCTGTTTAGTGAATACAAGTTTTCAGGTGGGCTATCGGTGTGACGAATGTGTCGTTATGTCAAAGTGACTGTCGGAGGTAAAATCTGCCGTTTTTCCTTTTGTGTTTTTACCTCCTGGTAAAAGCAATTGGAGTTAGCCACTGTAAAAAAAACAAGACCCGATTATTGGGTACGGTTTAACCTTTTAAGTACTTTACAGATACCACCCCAAACAAAGTACTGAATGTGTAGCATACAACATTTATACAGTGAAGATGTTGATGCTTTGTGATGTCATCTTTAGTCGAGTCATGTTTTGGTGCATGAAGCAATGTAAAATATCCCAGATAGATTGTTTACAATTGATATTCAACTACTGAATTATGAAATGGTTTTGTGTCAATTTTGCTTTTGTTTTGACCAATACTTCTGTTTTATATCTATGATATTTCTAACAGGTTTTCGGTGTCAACGAGGCACATCACTGAACCACAATGCACCGTTGCTGTTTCTGAGAGAGGTGACCCACGCACTGCTGACGTAATTCAACATCATGGTAGGGAGACCCCTCCGTCGCTTTTCTAATCTACTGGTTTTCGAGCTATCTAGATAGCTTTCAAGCTTTGTCCATACTAGATATAAACCAAACACTGTTTGTAATATCAGTATCTTGGTACAGAAGTCAAGGTTTCTAGATGGTTTTCAAGCTATCGACATTAAAACATGGTCACAGCCAGCTTCAAGTGGCTACCGTACAATGTCGCAACTTGTTAATCGTAAAAGTAGGCCTCAATCCCTGGTCACCTGGTCACCCATCGGCCAAGCTTGTACTTTGACATTGTGTCCTACCTAAGTGACCATCGCCGTTAAAATTAGGCTCGGTATGATTTTGGAGTTGGACAGTGTTAGAAGAAACACAAAAGTGATTTGCATCATATTCAACTAGTTGACTTGCATCGCATGTGGATATATGTGTCAGCAGATATTGTGATCATTAATTTCAGTTCAATATTAAAGTAACATGCTGGAAAAGGGGGTTTATTGCACGATGCCAATTAGAACTGTTCACGTATTGAAAATGATTGACAGCATGTTTTACTATAATTATGAGAAGTCAGTGCATAGGGGTGTAGATGTAGGGAGTAAGTTAAATATATAGGCACACTGTTACACAAATGCAAGTATGTATAGCAGTTTTTGTTGGGGATCTTGTGTATTTTCAGTACTTTTATGATGATAAGCAAAAATGCATGAACAAACAAAGATTGTTTATATGATGTGTACCCTGACATAGCGTATATTCATGTGCACACAGGTAGTAGTGTACATGTTGGTCCATTGTGCGTTTATTTCTCTTTTGTTGTTTAGTGAACCAGCCGACAGCCAATGGGGACGCAGGAGGTGAAGAAGAGCAAACTGTAGAAGGTAGGCTATTACTTTAACCATTCCCCCTCCCCCCTATGATCCGTTCTATTTAATAATAAACGTAGCTAAAAACAAAAGAGGAAGAAATAAATGAAACAGAAAAAGCCTGTTGTTTTGAAATATTTTAAAATAGTGTGATCCATGAGGTAGTCATATTATGTTCTTAATGATCGTATAAACATCTAACCCAAATTTTCAGGTCATATTTCTGATTCGGGATTGTCTTTAAAACAGATAGACATACCTTTCCTCATCAGTAAACAATTTTACCTTGAATTAACTGCAATAACTGGTAACCTAAGGGTTAGGTCAATGTCATAATGAATAAATGGTTGGAAAGCTCCTTTAATGATAGATGTGGGTTTTTTTTTTTTTAATAAATTCTCATCTCTCTTGCATAATATGTAACATTAGCTCTTGTTTAAGTAACATGGCACTCGGGCATGATATTCAACTCCTCGTGTACCTTTACAATGGACTGGAAAATGTTTGTTTACAACCACAAAATGCTTGTGCTTTTCCGCTTGATTTTTTGTGTTGCTTCTCAGTAACTGAAGTCAGTATTCTGTAGTCAAGGTTTAGCTAGCTAAAACTAGGTAGCTCAGCCACTTTGTGCATTGAGCCCATCATGTTTAAAGGGGAAATTTTCTGTGCCAAAAAAATGATAAGACATTTTATATGGCAATGAAAAGTCAAAGTTGTTGTTAAAGTTGTAATTTCAGCACGGCATGATCTCAGCATCTCTTTTTAAAAGCACAAAATGCAAACTGTGTCTTTTGTTTTGCTTAACTTTTCTTAAAAATGCACGATTTTGAGTCCATTTGTTTTTCACTTTAGACCGTTTTTCACCCCAAATTTTTTTTTAGCAAATAAGCCGTGAATGAATAATTCCTTTTTCCCCCCCTCTTTTTTGGTGATACTTTGGTTTATTTTCTAGGAAATTACCCACTTTCATTTCTTATTTTATAAGTCAAAGTAGTTTCTTGGGTGAAAGTCTGGAATTTATTCAGTGGCACTGCATGTGGCTGTGATATGCATCAAATTAAATACCCCCCCAAAAAAGTTGTTGAACGGTGGGGGTGTAAATTTAGATTTCATGGATTGCGAATTACCCAAAACTCGTTTCATGGTAGTTTTTAATGAAGTAAAATAATATTCATTGAAGTTGATTAACCATTGTCACTTGATATTTAGTGAAGGATTAGGATGTATTATTCTTCCCTCCACAATGATAATTTAAAGTTGTTTGTAGATAATTTTATTATCTAATTATTATTTTATGCACACAGTGTCATATCACAAGCCCTGCATATAATATGACAGTAGAACAAGTAGTGAAAATTTGCTCAAATTGCTTTGCTCTAATAAATTTCTGTTTCAAATGATGCCAAGCAAGGGGTTATGATTAATAAAAACCAAGCAATGCGCTATTTAGTTTTACGATCGCATAATTGGGCGGGGGCGAAAAAATTTGTTTGTTCGTCCGTGTCTTGGGCGTGTTTGGGGATATTGATGTTATTTCATATCAGCCCTGATAATTATATGCAAATCAGGTTAGGCTAGGTTCATCTGTTCCATTTGCATAGTTGGGTCTAGTCGTTGATAATTGAATTTAAAAGTAACAGAATTTCTTATGGTTTTAATCATGAATGTTTTTGAACCAACCATAGAGAAGTTCTTTTTTTTTAAACATCCTTGACGGAGAGACGAAGTAAGGTTACAAATGAGTTCCCATCTGCTCTATAACTTTAATATCAAAATGTCAGTTTTGTTTGTCTGGTTGAGGGAGACCATTTCTTACTATTTTATGATTACTTTTATTTTATAACTACTTGCATAAGGCTTTGAGGGTAAAAGACCGTTATCATTTTCATTCGCTTTGTCGTTTCCATCAGTTTATCCACTGAGTCCTCGTTGCTTTACAAAGTTAGATAAACTGTAGAGGAATCTATGAAAATAGTTTTTGGTAAGCATTGCTTTCAGAAAATCCCCGTCAAGCGCAGCATTTAATACCCAGACAATGCAGAGCGGAGAGGAGTAAAACATAGTGGAGAATATTTTAACAAAAGTGATAAAAAGTTATATTGTTGCTAATTTATTTTGGTCCCCTTGAAGAGTGGAAAAGTTGACTTGTTCATTGCATGATGTTTTAGAGCATGGAAGGAGCGGGTGTGCGGCTGGAAGAGGGGGGGGGGGGAGGGATCAACATTGCTGTAGAATAACTAATGTTTTATGGAACCATTTAGAGAGGCAGAGGTTTGAATACTTTGCTTGGTAGCTATGAGGTGATACCAGTGAGTGGGAGGGGAAGTCCCTAACCGGTTAAGTAATCTTCAAGGATAGAGAAACGTAACGATGAGACAAAAAGTCATATTTAAAAGATAGCAAAAGGGGTAATCATGGAATATGAAGTACATGCAGGCCTGAATAGGCATAGGACTTTTGGTTAATTGGCAATGTGCCTTTCAATTAGAAACTGTCATTATGACCATCTTATGTATGAAATATAGCGCATAAGGAGCAAGTAAAAATTACGAATGTTTCAAGACCTCTAGAGCAATATGAGTGGTTCATGTTGGTCTCGATTTTCCCGATAACGGAACTAGTTGAGTCATTCTTCCCCAAAAAAACTGTTTGTGACATGCTTGACCTTCAGATACCCTTGAATGAGTCCAGAGGACTAAAACGGATCAAAAATGATTGTAACCATAAAAAGAAAAGGATGGTTGGTTCTGTAAACAATGATTAAGTAAACATAATTATTTAAAATATAACAAGAGAAGAGATTTGTCACTTGTCCCTCGGTTATCTCACCAAGAATCATTATTACTTACACGTATCCATATATATCTCTGTGACGGGAAAAACTGACTTTCATTTTCATTCTCTTGTTTGTTTTTTGTCCAACAAATTTCCCCTAATATGCATGACAATAGTGTTGTGGAATATTAATCATAACAGCGTTTGTTAATACCCCCCTAACCCCCACAACCAACCCAATCCCTCCCCCCAACTGTCAATGCCACATTTATAGCAGCTTGTTGATTTACTTATCATTTTTTTTTATTATATATATAATTTTTTTTGAAAAATCTCATTTTGACACAAATTCCACCCCGTCACACCGGCGAATTGAAAGCATTGCTTACTGTGTATATATCTACAGTCCGTATAGCCTCACATAGAATTTTTTTTTTTTTAGTTCAAGCTCATTAATGATTGTTCATCTTTCTTTCTTTTCATCTTCTTTTCCCTTTTGTGTTTTTCCCTCCATTAAACCATCATCTCTCTCTACCCCCCTCCCCCACCCTCCCATCAACCCTCATTTTTTCATTCCTTTCCTCATATCTTATTTGTAACAATTTTTCCTGTCCTATCCTTTCTTTTCCATTTTCTTTAATTTGTTTTTTCTTTTTGCTTGGCTTCTTTTTTTTACTTTATATTAATATTATTATTTAATTGCTTGCTTAATATAATTTTTACACTTATTGCTTCCGGCATATTAACATTTTTTTTGTCACCTTTGCTGCAATTATTGTGGCGGTATTTTTATTCGAATTCAATTAAAAAAAAAAAAAATCATTTCCTTGTATATATCTGTTAAAAACATTTTTTAATGCCTGAATATATGTCTAAAATCTACCTTTTCCTTCTTTGGGATAAATTTTACATTACAATTTAATTCATTTTGACGAAACTTTGTTCTCTGGTGAAATATGTGTCTACTTTCGCTTATCATATATATTGCTATGCTTTTCTTGGGATTAAAAACAACACAAACACAAAACACAATACAAACTATGGTACATGCTTTTGCTATGCTGTGGTCTTTTCCTCCATTAAATCTTTTTTGTCATATGACTAACCCCCCCCCTTAACCGCACCCTCATCTTTGCCCACTGTCACGTCTGTCACACACCATGGTCACACATCTGTCATCCCTATTAACCCTCCACCCCTGCACTCACTGCAATATGACTCACCTCAGAGCTGGTTAATGAAGTTGATGAATTGCTTGCCAAATCAGGGATCAACGTCAGCATGGACGACGACACTGAAGAGAACATCGACATAGCTAACATCACCGTAGACGAGGTCAGAGAATTCGAGTGAGTATAAACAGGCAGGCAGGCAGAATGGTGCATTGTGGGAGATAAAGGTCATGGGGGGGGCGAACTTCCGAACTCTTTTGAGAGAACATTTTTGGGTGAACTTTGCAAAGTTCACTTATCCTTGTCCAAAGTCCTTGTCGGTTGAATAGAAATGGCGCGAGGGAATATTCCAGTTTGTCGTATTAATCACAAGTTGTGTCCACCAGTCGATTTCAGAAACATTAACAAGCAGTGTGATTTAGAAATTGGACTGGTACTGATATGTTGTCATACTCGAGTAAAGAACTTTTGCTCGTACGTAGTGGTATATATATTAGTCGTGGAAGGAAGATCAGTACAATCATAAACAAGAAAAAAGAAAGTAGGAGATAGAAATAGGGGGGGGGGGGAACGGGGGGGGGGGGTTAGGGGGGGGG
>JAAAKB020000001.1:796624-815699 GCA_010014835.2 Apostichopus leukothele | reverse complement strand
CGCCCCCTCCCGCCCACACCCCTCCCTCTCCCTGCCGCCCTATCATTCTTTTCTCTCCCGTGAGTCAACCCAAATCACAGGCCTATGATTCTTACATACTTTCACTTTATTCACCTGTACTCTTTTGGTGGAGAAAATTACCATACCATACCATTAAAGCTTGAGCTACACAGCCATGTATTTAAATTGATTATTCTTTAAATCTGTATAATTTGCAAGAGTTGCACAAGAGGGGTAAATTTGTTATTAATCAATTTAGAATTGGTCAGTTAATGATTACTAAGAGAACTGCTATTGTGAAAACTTTCTACTTGTCTACTTTCAAGGATGACCTTTAATGAGGTCAACTGACCACAACCTAAGGTCAAAACCTGTTTATGTCAAGGTTGTACATACTCAACCCTGGAAAATGCTCTTAAATTACAAACACCTGAGGTATTAAATGAATATCATCCATAGATCTGGACAAAAATGCATTGAAACTTCAATTTTGAGCTGACATTAGCAACACATATGTACTCTCAAAGAAGCTGGCAGGGTAGTACAGTAATTAAGAAATTTGGCTAAAATATTAATATTGGTAATATGTTTTCAGGGTTTCTCAGACTTTCAATGCAGCTTTTTTCACCAATTACACTGTAGTTGCTAAATTTCTAGCTCAATCATATTTATGTAATTCTTCAAAATTAAACCCTCCAAGGTACTTTGCCAACAACTCAAGTGAGCATCGGAGGTTGCCGTGGTGATTCGATCTACACGTTTTGTCCCTCTGACACTCTTAAATGTTACCTTTAATCACATGAAAGAAAATGGAAATTTGTAACCTGACTAGTCATGTTGCCGTGGGTTGTTTCAATCAAGGAGAACCATAAAATCATTAAAATTTAATAGAAGAAACAATTACCATCAGCTACAGCACTGTCACAAAGAAAAACAAAATAACAGAATTGTCTAAATAATAAAAGTAGCTAGCTGTTTCACTATCAGCGTAAGGGGGTGCTTTCAAATTTATCTACATTTTTGCTTTCTTTCTTTTCACTCAAAGTTACAGATTAGAAAGTCTTTGGAAGACATTTTGAATGTTGAGTTGCAGTTTCAGCTGTCCTTTGTTTGTCTAACAAGACTTATTAAGGTTACATGAAAACTTAAATTGGGCAGGTTAACTTACAGTATATATGCAGGTACTGATGTACATATACATGTATGTACGTATATCGTGTATGTGTGTATGTATGTACATGTATGTATGTAGGTAAGTACATGTATATGTAAGTAGGTAGATACGTATGTATGCATGTATGTATGTACTGTACAGCATGACAGACCGGTTGGCGCAGGAACATGGATTCGAGAATTTCACCAATAAAAGAAACAGTTAAATTGTGGATGAAAAACACAAATTCTGGACATAGGTTGCAAGCCATCGAAAGGCTACAGTACCAGAGAAAAAGACATGTTCTCTACGGACAACCAAACTCGGCTTTGCTGTTTATATCTAATTCAGATTGTAATGTATTCAACTAAATAACCCCAAATATTTAAAACGATAAATTGGTTTCACATCACTTTGAAGATACCGAAATAAAACATACATAATGGTAGGACAATGATCCATTGAAGAAGAGGAGTTTTACTGGCCCAAAGATGATGTTCTGACGACCAAATGGTTCAGACCGGGTTGTCCAAAGGGCAACCAGAAAATGTCCTTTAAAGATTTGCGCTTGCTCCAGACTTTACATCTAGTTCACATGTAACTGTAGCGTACTTCTTCATTCCGTGTGCAAGCAATAGTTTCAAGCTAATCTTAAGGAAACAATAGGGATCTTTATGACTGAAATTTATCCACACATGGCCTCATTCTCTAACCACTTCCTGATTCCGAGCAGTACTTTAAATAAGTTCGAGGGAGTGCCAGTAGTTCACCCAAAGCAGCCAGCCTACAATGTACAGGATTACAATGTCAAACTTCTGCATGTGGGAGTAAAAGTCTTTAAAAGTTAATAGGTATATTTAGCAAGTTCAGTCAACATATGACAATAACTTGAAACCAAATAACTTGAAACCAAATAACAAAAGAGTCCATTGTGATTTGTGTTTTGTGCACAATTGAATCAGATTTAACTTGACATAGCTCTATGCTAATTGTATGCACCATGCTACCATGCACCATACCCAATTACGGTATGTGAAGTAACTACACTGTAGATTATTCCAATTTAGTTCAAGCTGACTGACGGTATTTGTATTTTCAAAACCACTGTATAGCTGAACTATTCCATACAGTATAGTCCATGTAAGAGGAGAGTGAGTGCAGAACAAGTTCCATAGAGTCATACTATTGTCACTCTATAGAGAGAAACCTTCCCTTCTATAGCTAGATAGCAAGGATGGTCCCTCTAAACCAAACAATGCATTCACCATATATATGCCAGAAAGGGCTTCAAATTCACAGGCAGTTTTTTCCATTGTTACTTTCTAATCAAAAGCAAGATCACCTTACAGTTCATTGTATGAAACAGATAGGGGGCCTTGTTTGAGGCTTTGTTAATGACCCTTGTATAACCCTCATGAAGCTGCTTAAGTTCTGATGCACTGGGGTAATAAATACTAGGTACTTTAACAACATCAGGGGAATCTTACAATCAAGTCTTGAATAGTGGCCCAGATTTTGTTGCATGGTGCAAGACTTGACAAAAACCTTGTCACTTTTGTTGTATGATCAAAATACGGAGCTGCCCTGCTTCAACAAAATTGGCTCTACCTAGGGCTCAAAACGCTACAATGCCTAGGATTTTTTGCTCGTGCCAACGGGTGGCCCTGTGTAGTTACTCAAAGATGAGATTCAAACCTATGTTTCCATCAAAAAATATTGATAGCTCCTCCGGCCTACGAACCCGGACCAAATCGGGAAAGTAAACCCCTTCTGTAATTTCATGACTCGTACAATCTGCGTGCAGGACCTGAATTTAGATTTGACACCCAACAGATACATTTATTTTTTAGATTACTGCTAGAATTATATTGTCTTTCAACAGACCTCCAGAGGATGCTGTGCCAAGTTAGTTTGTGCACGGAGTTCTCTTTATAACTCCATGATCTATGCCACCATACCCATTAATTATCTACAATGCACAGTAAGAGATACTGTACTTTTGCAGGAGCGCTGCAATAATTTACATACAAAATCTACTCGTTATACAACGACATGTTGACCTACACAGTTAAGTACTGTGTTCAAGTGAGATGGCCAGAGAAAGGCTTAAATCCTCACTTTTAACGATCAAGAAAGGTTTTGCCCATGCATGAGTGCACCTTATAACCAGTCTACAGAGAATGCACAGCTTTAAAACCTTCACACTTGAACAGTCCCATACCAGGAGGGCAGATTACAAGGACAAATTTATGCATACATGTTGTGCTTGCAGTTAATCAACTAGTACTGTAACCCATATATATATCCAGTACACAGTGTTATATAGTACACAACAGTACCCTCCCACAATACCACAATATTCTAGCAGTAGAGTTTAGTACTGTAAGTTCAGGACTTCAGGTCATACGGAGAGGTTGGTTCTTTGAGCAAGTATTCGATGAATTGATCACAAAGTCTATGCTGAAACAATAGTTTCTTTCTATGTTTTTATTTAAATTCCCTTTCAATTGTCAAAAACAAATCTTTGGTGGCTGTCTTTTACTGGTAGTTAACCTCAACATATGAGTACTTTGCTGGCAACACACTGGGTAACATCATAACTATTTAAAGCCTGAAATTGTTCATGTAGCCAAGTCCTTCAATACCACTCACTGCACATGAGAACCCTCTCATCAGGAACCAGCTCCCTCTGCTCTCTTCAAATTATTACATACATTCGTTTGAAAATTTAGTAAACAACAGAATCCAGTCAGTGGTTAACTATTGGACATGAGTTCACACATATTTTATCCATGGCAAAAAATCTTTTCTAAGCACTGCATGAATTACATATTTATTCATTTTCTCAATGAAATACTGTAATGATTGGTTTGTTGTAGGCTAGTTGACTCATATTTCTTGGAACTGTCCTATTTGGTCTGACCCTTTGCCCTAAACCCACACAATTTTTGGGTATTATGTGGTTTATCATTCAGGAGAGAGCTGTCCAGCATGAGTGCAACATTTGTCATACCATACATGAAGCCACGATGAGTTCAGACAGGCCTACACATGCCAGGCCTACACCTGCCACGCCTACACCTGCCACGCCTACACCTGCCGCGCCTACACCTGCCACGCCTACACCTGCCACCATGTCTCTGGCTGGCGATTACAGAAGTGTAGAAATATTGAATAAATGCCTCTATAAATTTCTTGGAATGTATCAATTCGTGTATGTTTTTATCATTGTTAGACTTAATTGGTGAACAGATAATCTGACAACTGGTTTGTAAACATAGATGCAGCGAATTTACTTCACTCCTCTCTCACCTGTCTCCACTTCATGTCTGCACTTTGCTATCTACCTAAACTACATGACTGGAAATGTCTTAGCACTGCGCCCTCTATCCCTACTCCCAGAGCGCCGACTACATTCTCCTTCTTCCTAATATACCAATCAGAAGTCAACTACGTGAATTTTCACGATGTCTTCAGCCAACAAGTTTTCTTCACTTTGTTGAAAAATGTACACTGGTGTCCATTTCTTGGATTCTCTTAACATCAGGAACGGAGTCAGCGGAACAAATGTTTTGTCCAGTTTTGTGATTTGGATGATAGCAATTTTACACAAGCCCTTTGACACTCTAACAGTTGCAAATGTGTGAGAATATTTGTAGAAAACAAAATTTGAATCTGCTAAACCACTGACAGCAAACACTCTGGAAAGCTTTTTTGTTTGTCTGAATATCACATTCATGTGGTGACATAAAATAGAATCCCAAAACCTTGCTGGTTTTGGGCATTTACTTGCAAATACTGTAAGGTGCTATAGACAGGGAATAATTTATTTAAATTTTGTGTAGCAGTTTCGAAAGCTCCTGCATTTTTTCCCTTGTAACAAAAAACAGTATGTGTTCCCGTGTAAAACACTGGTTGTATAGATCTTTGGACTTGTACATCAATTTGACCATTTTCAACTATAAGAGCATTTTGCAATGTGATACTTAAAGAAATTTATATTTCTTAACAGTTTCTGTAACATAACAGATATAAGGCCAATTCAATAATGAGCTTTGGACCTTAAATTTACTCTAAAATTCCCCCCACAAACTTCTTGGTTTTGGGATTTATGAGCGAAGACACTTACCTGCCTCGCTTTAACATTGTATCTATCTAGCTAAACATGATTGGATACGTTTTATATGTATATAGATCAATAGATCAATATATATTTACAAAAGGTAATCATATTTTGACCCTTTGTCTTAAACATTCTACACCTCATCATTTTTCCCTGTTACATAAAACTCCATCGCCCCATTTCTTCTCACTTCTGCATGACTGATGTGCTAGCTGCTCTCAATCATGCAAAGATTAGTCACGCACGGCTTTGCCTGACAGGTTCGGGTAGACTGTTTTGCTAAAGATTAGCCTAGACATTTTTCAATTTGCTTTTCCAATGATTCAGAGCTCTACGAGCTATGTCGGGTATATTCCTCTCATAGCTAAACTGGGCCCTCGAGCCTGAAAGAGTGCAACACTCACTGGTGTGCTGATTAAACATAGACATTGGTGGTAGTTAACTTCAAACCCAAACTGTCAGATTACCAATACAGAACGTGATGACAAAATTGAGCCAGCTTATTTGTCGTCACGGAGGATGAAATGCCTGTCGTATTAATGACTATTGTTTAGATGCATTTAGTACTGGAAGGTAGATGGTGAAGATGTTTGTTCTCTTCTCATCTTGACATTCTATCAACAGCATATCAAATATTAACATCTGTAGCTGAAATTTCATCACCAGCACGGTCGGCTAAATTCTGAGCATTAAATGATTTCAGTTCTCTCGGGTATTCTTGTTTTCTACTTCATTTCTTTTAATTTTGCTTGATCTTAATCATTTCTTTATTATTTCATACAAAATACAGTACTTCTTGTGACCCTACTATGGCATACTTATTGCTAAGGTTGTGAGGAGACAGGTAAGCGAGGAGCGAAGAAAATTTATCGCTTCCAAAGCATGAACATTTACAATCAATTCCAAGCTCAGCACAGAGATCTTCACAAACTTCTCGTAACTTTCTGCAGAGCACTATTCGGTCTAGCGGGCAGCTATTTCACAACCAAGTCACATGAATTCATGTGTAGAAATCTAGATGCTTTCTAGCTCATAAATGATACACGTCGTCGGGTGGCAATCCAATTAACCAATTTTTCAATTTGGAAAAATCCTTTTCAGATGGGAAAACCATGGATTGCTCTTCGATGCAATTTTCCACATTAGTTTGGCTGGCCATGGTTTCAACAGGGCCAGCAGTTCTGAGGACACACTCCTACATTCTCTGAGTGACACAGCATTTTTCTTCATGTATGTGAAAAGCTTGTTTACGGTGCATCGGAAAACCTAACCGGACTTGATTTGCAGCAGCGCTGTGTTATCTTACCTTGGAGCATGCTTCTGTATGCTGTGTCTGTGATAGCATAGACATGAGGAGGCACTTCGTGACGTTTCTTCCCACGGTACAATTCAATTACCTTTTCGGTGTAGATCGGTAGCCTCTTGTAGGGATTGACAACTACGCAGAAAAGGCCAGAATATGTCTGTAAAGGAATTCGTTCAAAGAAAGAGATATATGAATAATGCTTTTGTGCTTTGTTGTCTATGTTCTGTGGGTCCTGTTTTCAAGACTAGATTCATACCTTTGACCTCAAATTTATTTAGAGCTACAACTTAAGTTTTCGTAATAGCAATTTTTCTATGATATAAAATATGCATCGGTCGCAAATTTATGGCAGTCTGAGGGTAAATTTGAATCGGCCAAAGTGAATAACCAATGAAATTGTTTAAATTGTACATAAAAGTTGAAACTGTAAGTATATATCCTAACTGTGCCTAAAACTGATACATTTGAATTAATTTCACCCACTCTCCCTCAGCCACCTTGCTCTCCCGTGGTTGCCAAGCAACAAGAGAAATAGGACAACTACTACTGTCACCTGATGACACCCTATTAATCAAAACCCTAAGTTACTATTCTACGGATTTTGTTTCCTGCCCTTCTGTTGCTATATATTCAATTCCATGCATTCATTTGGCATTTCAAGGATTAAAGAAACAAATTACAGTGTATACTTGAAATTTAACTGCTTCTAAGTTTAATTACTGTATGATCTAAACTTCAACATGGTTTCATCACTCATCAGCATTTAAGAAGATAGTTATAAGTTCTTCAGAGATTTGTCCAGAGAGTAACTTTTTTTACTGGGAACCTGAACAAGCTAAGACCGAAATTAAAAGTGATTAGCTGAGGCCAGTGTAAAGTTGTAAACATTATTACGAAGAGATGTACGGTATCATGGGTATACTGTACATGTACAAAACAGAGCAAATTTTTAGATGTCAGATGGTCGGAAACTACAGTAGTTCCCTCCATCACTTTGGAGTTTATACTGCAGAACAAACACAAACATAACGGTATAGCCACCTGAAGGGGAGAAGGGCACTGAAGGATAAGACAGCCCATTGGTGTTGTACTGTTGCAACACTGAGCCTTGAACTGTACATGCCAAAACTTTGCAAAACACTTCGTTCCTGTCACCTTATGACCATGGGAAGGAACAGGCAGGTAATATCATCAAAGAACAATAATCTACAAGGTATGACCTTATCACTACAGTACCTCTTCAAGTTCGCCATCTTATACCACCACTCCCAACAGGAAGGTTAGCCCTAGATGTTCAGCAGGGTACCCAAGAGGTTGGTGTTACCTTACAGGGACCCTGCTGGGGTCATATTGACCTTATAAGTTGTAATCACAAGGAGGGTCAGGGAAATGACCTGGTATGACAAAAATCAATGCGATACATGTATTTACAGTTGTACACAAATACTCTGTACCATGCATACACTATGGTGTACTGTAGGTGATTCTGGACAGCAAAGGTGTTCAAGCAGGGAGTGGCTGAAGATGTAAACAACGGAAACAAGGCAAGATTTGGGTCTGCTCACATTCGGGGACAGATGCTTAATGCTGTCATGCCAATCTGATTGGACGAGTTAGGTCGAGTGACAAATGTTTGAAAAGTAGTTGTTCTTCTAAACAACAAAAAAGGAAATTGATAATGTCCAGAATTTATCAAATGTTTAAATTGTATCATGTTCAGAAGGATGATCTTTACAACGATACTTATTCGTCTCCTATAAATGCTCAATTCTATCTACCCCAGCCTTAAAATTTCATTGTGAGCTACGTATATAATAATACATGAAACCTACTGAAGATATTACTAATTCAGGTTATATCAATTAGTGTCAGTTTTTGCAGACTTGTTAGATTAAGACAGATTGGAAAGGAAAGGACTGATATACTGTACTTTAGTGCAAAAAGATGTCACTGTTACACAACTTGTTGTACACTTAAGTGTGGTCCTAGAATATGACACAATTGACCAAGTAACCCTGGATGCCATTGCTGTTGAATTACATCCTTTTGGCACTGACCTTTGCCTTTAAATTGACCACTAACAGTTTAAATACCACCCACTTGCACATAAACAACTTAAATTGCTGGACAGTCAACCAATCTAGAGCTGGTTAGACAAATTTCAGTAAGTTTTGAATGCAAAGAGGAACACTACCAGAAAAACAACAACACATCAAAGAAAAAAGTTTATACAAAAAGTGACCAGGACAAACCTACTGTATGCTCAATGAATATTCATGAAAGCAATTTTCTTTCTTTACATCCGTAAACTTTATTTTTATTACCTGTCATGTGTCTAGGGTTTTATTGAGTGGTCTTAAAGGTCAGGTAGAAGAAGTTTATACCCCTTTAAAGAAGTTTACAGCTGTACATACCAAACATCCTTAGAAGTGTCAAAAACTGGTGGGCAGATTGATACTATAAAATGTCTGATATAATAATAGTAAAAACCACATAGGACTTTGGACCTTCTCTCCTGTTTATGGCTGGCAGTAGACACTATAAATCAATTCCGAAGGGGTCAAGTAAATTGACAAAGCAGAATAGCCCCAACAATTACATCATGATAAAAAGCAGTTGTAAACTTGATTACATTTCTGAAAATTGTTCAAAGCTTTAAGGTTTTGCTGTTAAGTTGTTCAAAAGAATGGTTTGCAAGGAAATGGATCCACACATCCCAATCTTTCCAATCGGTCCTACACAGGGCATACAAACATTTTTGGGGGTTGGGGGAGGGGGTGGGAACCAATGAATGTGAAGTTAGCAAAAGTAACTAATATGCTATCAAAGTTCCCCTGACCTGGGAAATGAAGATTAAGACCACTCCTTTCATCAGACTTGTGAAATGCCAGAAACAAACAGCAAACTTTGATTAACTGTATCGGTATCGCTTTAAACTAACTTATACCAAATGTGGCAAGTATTTCACAGTTTATAATGTACATGTATACCAAAAATAGGAACACTTTAAGGTCCTTATACATGTTTTTATACTTCTTATACCATGGAAAGATAAACATTTCCAAATGGACCATGCTTGTTCACAACCACCCTTTACATATTTTGATGTGAAAAGAAATTTAAGGTTCACGGTTCACCATGGAAAGATACATTCTGATGGAGACATGGTACTGCTGTACATACCTACTGTACATACACTCTGGGACTCATGGTGGTATCTCCTTAGCAACAGTAGGGGGTGCAAGATAACATCAACAATACTCTAACCTTTGAGATGCCCTTATAAACTCATTATAAGTCTTTTCCTAATTCAATTCTCTTTCATTATGAAAATGGGATAAAGGTTATACTATGGAACAGATCAGTTAACAGGGTTCTTCCTAAAGCTTACTCAATGACTCATACCACTATGCTTAACATTCCATGATGTCTGCTTACATTTCCATCATGGTAACACATATAACTGTAGTCTATATATGGTACTACTCATACAGATCTACGGTACAGTAATAACACATTGGAGGGTTTAAAACAAAACTGCAAGTTGCAATTGTCACAAATTTTATCTAAACGACTGATCTAATACAAATAATCCAAAGGGCAGTCAAAATTGCGCTCTTTTGTAGTTTTTGATTGAAAATCTGAGTAAAATTGCAATCTGTTGAAGGTCTATAAAATTTACAATTGGTTTAACACTACAGTTTTCACTTCTTAGTACCAACATCCAGAGAGCATGTTTTGTTGCAAAAAATACAGTATAAAAAAACTTTTGGATGATTTTATGGCTGTGAAAATGTGAGTATATATGAACAAACATAGTGAATGGACAAACTTTACCGGGTACATACAGTACTGTATAAAGCAAATTTCTAAGATAATTAAGACCGCAATTCATTCATATTTCAACTTGTATAGCAGTGTGATTATTTTGCAGAGCATTTAGTGGTACAATATTAATTTTCCTTGTAAAGTACTACACTGTAACCTTTCCATTAATTTTTGTCCAAGTCTCTGAGGAATACTAAATTTACTTACTGATTGTGGCCAATTTATTTGAGTCATAAGTATATAATTTGCCCATTTCCTTTAAATTAAATGCTTGATCAATTATTGTATGTTTCAGACTCGACTCACAGAACTATATATATAGCTATATTCATAGATATATATTATACAGTATTTGTTTTCATTCAGACAATCTATAGATTTTTTATTATTGGTTGTCTAGCAATGTCACAGTCCATAATTGTCTGACAGAATTGACATTTACACTTTAGTGCTTGAAAACTTTTCTGTTTGCATGATGAGTGAACTACCTTACCTGTCTTCTCACAGCCATTGCACTCTCAGTTTACAGTACAGTACACCACCTGTACATTCTCATTCTACCCCCAACTTTGCCCAGTCCAAATTATCCATATGAATTGTTTTCTACCATGACTGAACAATGTCAGTATATACTGTATTTTGGTAACTTTAAACGATCCGTTCCTCACCACTGCACCATCCACATCCTAGACAACCTGGTTTTCAACAAGCTATCACAAGAAAATAACTTTAATTGACAATAATTGACTACATTGACTTATAGTTATAAAGGCAATTAAATATAACCTACAGCATGAAAGGGCCAGTATATTTGGTAGGCGGGGGAATTCCATTCATGATATTTTTCAGTATATACTATAGTACTGCAGTATACATGTATGTATGTTACAGTACTGTATTCTCAGTAGGTGTATGTTTGGAGAGATGTGGAGAGGAGGAGGGGGGAGGTGGGTTGTTGGGAGTAGGAAGGGAATTAACAACATTACATGGTTTATTAAGGATGTGTGTGTGAGTTGCAAAATAGGGTTAGAGACCCATGAAACAATGATAACTAAACAAGATGACAAGTTACATGAATGTAAGTGAGGGATCAAATGAAGGTAGGGCAGAGTTATATCTGATATTGGCTGCCATAGTTTGTAACTGTCGTGTGAATGTCCTATGGATGTCCAAGGTGACAAGTTACATGAATGTAAGTGAGGGATTAAATGAAGGTAGGGCAGAGTTTGATCTGATATTGACTGCCAGAGTTTGTTACTGTCGTGTGGAATGTCCTATGGATGACTGAACAGCTTAGAACTGACCATATGCAGTGAATGAACATCCTGAAAATGGCTGTTGCATACTGGTTCATTGAATAGAATACTATACGTGCAAACATCAATGGTTCCTTTCACAACCAATAATTCCCAGCTGGAATTTCCAGAGCAGTACTGCACTTTAATCCCAACAGACTGACAGAAAACATGGAAGACCCTGTGCATTATACAGGGAAGCAAAGATTTGGACACAAAGAACACAATAGAATGAATGGTGAACCTAGATTTCTGCATCCAATTTAGGGTCGCTCAGTTTCCTTAAGAAAGGTAATCAACAACCCCTCCACATCTCCTCTCTCTCTCACTCTCTCTCTCTAGAGATCTCCCGAAGGGTGGCTGTAAAAAGGCTTGATACTTCCTTGAAGGACCAGTACTTGAATGATGACCAGTACTTGAACGATGACCAGTACTTCAGTCTAACATTTCTGGCAAGACTGAAAACCTTTAAAATTCAGCAAATAAACTAGTCTACAAGGCTGAGCACACTGTCACTTAAATAGTTACTTTAACAATGTATATACGTGGATATATGAAGTAGATGGGTGATGTTAGCTGAATGAAGTATAATTGTATGATATTACAGTACTATGCATTCTGTACTGTACTGTACAAACCAAACCCACCTACAGTACAGTCTATATACTGCACTAAGTATGTCATCATAGATTCTTGCCCAGCTACTGTACTATTATGCTATATATATATATATAGGCGATCAATGCTTAACTTTTCTTTTGTTAAATCATCATAAATTAACACATCATGTATAGCCCAGAGACTCATTAATTGAGATTACTCTGTGGTTTCCGTTTCCTGAAACTAACAGTTTGGAGATCCTTGTGAATCGAAGCCCATCTGTTTAGTCAGTTGATATTGATACACTACTAGCCTGGGAGATGTAATAGATATGAATTTGGAAAGTTACTTGAGAATGATATGCTGGTCTTTTAAAAGCAATAATACAACAAAATTAAGAGCCAGGACAAGAATGATAATATCTAATAGGTTCCTATGTAAAGACACACCTACAACTATGGCTGGCCTTGGGATAATTATACTATTATTTGAAGCTGTCAATAATCCTTGGTTTAGCTTGTATGCATGAAGTTTAGTCTGTCCTAGAGACAAACTGTAGCTCTTTTTAGATTGAACTTCCTGGTTGTTGCAAAGTTTAAAGCTTTATTTTATCGTACTATGTACAGTACATATGTAGTCAGCAACAAATTTGGGAGAACTACAGTACACAGAATATATACTCAGCAAAGTGAAAATATGATACCGGGTTTGCAAGTGCTTCACAACTAATATCAAATTTTAGGACTTCATCACGTCATGACAAGAATCAACCCTTACAATATGTGAATCCATGACTATATGTCACACACAAGTTCACATTGAAAATGGCATTCACTGTGTATTATTTTATAATGAACAAATTTAGGCAGTAAATGCTATACATTGAGGAAAATTAGACAAAAATTGAAACAATAATTATGCTTAAAAAACAAAAAACAAAACAATTCCTAACCACCCACACTGTCCTAAGTAATTTATATACAGTGCTACACCTTTCTGTGACCTGTCAATCAAGCTACTACTGGCAAACTAAGAATTTACTTTTTGTCTGCATGACCTAACACCAAACAACAGAAGCATACCTTGAGAAGGCCTTCCGGATTCCTGTGAAATGATAGTGATCGACTTCCTGTTTGCAACTATACACCCACATACCACATTTAAACTAAATAACACCACTGATCCATGGATGTAAAAGTAGGACCAATTGAACTGGAATAGGAGTCTCAACTTGACAAGATTATTTTAAATGGTTAAAACACACAACTAAACACTAACTTAAGTTTGAAAATGGGTGGGTCTTCTGTGCAGCCAGGAACGTGAAATGAAATAAAGATGCATATATACTGTGCATAGGTATAGGTCTACTAAAAGTGCACTGTTACGTATAAATGCTTCAAGTTCTTTTTCTACTCGCCCAAAAGTTGGATAAGCCCTGTAATAATTCCTTACCAGTTTATTGCATTATTATACAGTATCTGCCTGTAAGTGATTACTAAGTGTATGTATACATGTTAACCTCCTTAGGATGGATATTGTAACTCTGCAATGCTAGGAGCCCAAATATTCTTTGAGAAGACGACATTAATGACACATCTCTCTGAACATGTTACTCAGTGGTTTAGAAGATCTATCCTCCAACTTTGTGATTTTATTGATGGTTTGATCAGCTAAATACCAGAATGAGTCAAAGTCTCAAGTTCAACTGCTACATATAACATATTTGTCTAACTTAAAACATTAAACTATACTGTTTAGGCATTAAACTATACTGTTTAATTCTGGTAAATTTAATTAAAGTTGTTTCCGAATGCTCAAATTAATGTTTCCACTGCATTGAGGCTTACAGTCAGAGACGAAGTTACAAATTGACTTTCAAGCACAGAAAGTACAGTATTTATCTGAGTACAAGTAGCAAACACAATATGCAAAGTTATTGTATTCCGCACTACCATACAAAAGAACAGCGAGTCTTGACTCCAACCTCCACAACGTACAGATGGTTAACATATTTACAGTTTAACTATTTTGCCATATAACCTTAGGATTGTGACATCATGTTTCACCCTCCATACTTTCAAAAGGCCTAGGAGTAGGATCCTAATGCCGATGTTAGTGTCTGTACGGCACTGTTCTCAATGTTCGGAAAGATGTAACTTAGGGCATAAGCCTACAGGGTTTGGGGACTCATCCCTACACCCAATGCATCATTTGACATTTTCTTTCTTTTACTTTGTACCTTATCAATCACGTTTTGTAATCATCACCACATCCTATATACTTACATATATGAGACTTGAAAAATATCTGTCTTTAAGGTTGAAAAGCACAGATGCCTCATTAAGATAGGTTAGATCTGCCATATCTTCTACTTTGGTAAATTTTGGCGGGTTCATCTTTTGGATGTCATCTTTATTGACAACTCTCTTCTTATTGGTATCTGCCAATTCAACATTAACTTCATCCCCTTTCTCTGATTTGATGCTCCCAGCGACAAAGCCCTCCTTTTCATCAGGAACCCACACCAACTTTTTAGAGGTCCACTCAGCTTGTGCGGATGCATCATTCATTCGATTCTTGTCCACAGTAAGATACTGCATCGAATCTGGATCCATGATTGACATGATTATTTCACGATGATCCTTAACAGAGCCACACAAAAAAATATATTCCTTGCCTAACAAACAGGCAGTAGCCTAAGCTTACGTTCACACCACTTATATATTTGCAGCCTAAGTAAAGAAGCCTAACTTATCGATAATCTGTAAATTATCATTCCACGGAATCCACCCAGATATATTTCAATAACTTTTCATTAAATGAAAGTGACAACTGTTTCTTCCGATCCTTCTGTGGACTTCATGCACTTAACCAATTGTCTTCTTCTTTCTCTTTTTGAATAAAATGTTACTCGCTATGAATTCCGGCAGGACGTTTGTCTGCGGAAGAAGTACAGTGACAGAGATCTTGAGAGGACTCCGGCGTGCAAAATTCATTCACAGCGCTCACACATATTACTACATAATGAAGTTTGCGAAGACTGAGTACAACAATGACACATGCGGAACTGATGGACTACGCCCGCTATGCTTTAGTACTAGTATTAGTGCTATAGTACTAGTATTATTAGTCACGTGACCGCAAAAAAAAAATCAACAGTCAGAGAATGTAAACCGCAGGGGTTTCCTTTGAAATGGGAAATCGTGAACAGTAACTCCACGAAAGTTAAAAGAAACTTTAATCACTCAAATGGCATGTAAAGGTAAAATATCGTTACCGTTTGCAAATTAACAGTTCCATAGTGCATAACAAAAGGCAGGGGGTAGGAAACCGTGTGGATCTTTCAAGGAGTGGGTTCCTGTACAACTTCCGGGCTGCAAATATGCGGTCAACTTGATAAGCATGACAGCCCACGGCTAAAAAAAGGGGCGTGGTGCTCAATTTTAATACATAGTATTCTCTTAAACAGCAACATAACAAAGCTGTCTTTCCTCATACTATTGGCGATTGTCTTATTGCTCTGAGAAGTGATAGGCGAACATGTGGCAATCAAGAAAGTTGTAGTAATTCTTTCTCAAAAATGTTTTACATACATTTATGTGTAAAAGTATTTTTGGGGTCACGTTTCGATTCTAGCAGGATCTTCTTCAAAGGCTAAATTGCTCTTTAGTGGATAAGCAGTTTTGTTTTATTTTTTATATAAAGTAGATAGATGTTTGTGAATATTTGCTCGTTGTAGTCTCGGCTATATCACGTGGTGGAGAATATGAACATATCGACACAGCTTCATCTTCTACAGCTGGACATGGATACATGATCGTTTTATCTTCCATGGACTGACCGTTTGATATGTATTATTTCGCTTTACTGTTTCCGTCCTTTCGTTAAAGTTTTGTTTCTTTTTGTAATCAGTGCAATCGGACGTTATATTAACTATAAAACAACTATGTATAACATGAGGGGATCCAGGAGGTGTACACACTCAAATTATTTACTAGCCTGTCACACCCCATCTTTTTCAAAACCTTGGCGCCGTCCTTGTGGCATCTCTTTCTACGGTTGTGATGTATATGCATAAATCACAAAAAACGAATCGCGGTCGGGCAGAGTGTGGTGGCGCTATATTACTTTCATATCCAGAGCCGTAGATATTGTTTTAAATTTGCATCTCTTACGTAGATGACGTAAATAAAAAGCTGCCTTTAGTTTTAAGGTACAAATTTCATTTGATGTGTTTGTAGTTCGTTATAAAGGGTGCTAATTGTCATCCAAGGTTAGGTTTTTTGTTCATGTGAAGTTAAATGAATATGGGTTAGGTGTTTTAACAAAATTGATAAAACAATGGATTTTTTTTAACATTATCATTATCACTTGCACTGATGTGGTGCTGACATCGTCACCAGCAACTCATTCCAGAGTTTCAGCACACTTCATTAACTTGAATATTCCTGAACTCAGGAAAAGATGTAGAAACGTTCATAGCATTTTTTGTTTTTGCTCTCTTTCATCGGACTATGACAACTCAAGACCAAAATTGTGTCTCAAGTCATCCTCTATGGGGAGGGGTGGTGATTCTGGGGAGGACGCTTTGGAGGTGGATAGGTACTTACAAAAAGACAGGAGGGGTATCCACCTACATGCAACAATGTTGATCTAGTCGAAGATTTAGTTTCATATAAACATGTATTGCATGCAAAGTTGTTATAATATGGTTCAATTTAGTCTAACAACTGAAAACATTGGGATTGCTAAAGTCTTGTGAGTGTTTAATTACTGTCATTGGAATAAAATAGGGCATAGATATAATATTTTCATATTTTATCTTTCATAAACTGTTTATAAGTTGAATAAGCATATATTTTGAATGCATGTCACTTTGTTATTCAATATATAGCTATGTGTATAGTGTATAAGTTCAATGTATCCCTATATGTATAGTGTATATGTTCAATGTATCCCTACATGTATAGTGTGTATGTTCAATGTATACCTACATGCATAGCGTGTATGGTGAAAGTTTTTGTTTACTAAAAACATCGTTTTTGTCAAAGTAAAACGTCACGATGGTACAGGAATCATTGTGAACTTAGGAATTGGTATTAAAATGTTTTTTTTTCAAAAACTGAAATGATAAAATATGGATTTCGCCAGTACTTCTTCATTCATATCATTGAAGTCATGTATCTCAAAGGATATACATGTCATTCAAACCATGAGAGAGAAAGGAAAAGAGTTATACCACATATTTCCTTTTCTTCACTAATGGCTGTATTAGTAGCTCATAATTCTCATCAAAATTTACATTTTGTACAAATAATACAAAAAACTTTCTTTCGAAATTGAAAAACTCTCATGTACAATAAATACTATCATAAAAATTCTAGGAACTGTACAGGGTACGTAGAGACCTAATTACCGATAATAATAATAATAATAATAAAAATACCTACTCTGTACATATTCAACTTCTTCGTCATAGCTACCAGATAATAACAATCCAAGAACTGATAGTAGTGCACCCAGAGAAAGAGGGACCCATATTCATTTCACAAAACGTTTCAGAGAATTTAAAATAGTTTTTTTTTACTTAATCACTAGTAAATAATCCTAACAGACAGCCTATGTTCTTTATTTTATTTTTTTTTCCCAATTGCATATTAAATGATTATATTAAGCAGCACACATATCACCCCAATAGTATAGTGAACAAAACCGGTAAACAAGTTTAAGCTGGTAACACAGAACAAAACTCCTTTGTGGCATTAGCGTTAATTATATTACGAACGTACCTAACATGTTCCTGATGGGACCTCTTTTCAGAGTAACATATCATTCACAGATGCCCAGAGGGGATAACAGCAAACGACTATGTATTTCTATTGAAACATTAATTTAGTTTTCTAAACATTAATTGGAGTTCTCTAAATCTACCAACAAAAAAAAATTAGCTAATAAAGGAAATATCGCAAAGCAAACTAAAAGCAGCCGGTTGCATTACACGATTGTAACAATACAAGCCTGTTATACTTTCCACCCGAATCACCGGGTTCGTTTACCTAGCAAATTATGCAATGTACCATACATATGCTCGGAAGAATTTCTTTCGTTCTTAAAAAGAACAATAAGGAAATAATAATTTGCTTTCAGAATATTGTAGACCTAGACCCAAGGGTTGGTACAAATTTACTATTAAAAACAATTTGTTCAGAACAAATAATTGGTGAGATAGGTATCACTATTGACTAAGGTCTCAACTGTTTACTCGGAAGAGCACGGGACTTGTTAAACTGGTACATATCCCATTCTACTCAAAAACTTCATCCTTATTTCATATTGTTTCTACTTTCCCAATCACTTTTCTGTTTGATTTTACTTTGAAATAATTTTTAAGAGCAATTGAACTTCTTTAGGCGTTAAACTCAACTGTGGTGACATTAATGTAACAGATCTTATGATATTTTACGGTAAGGTATGGCAGGAGAACGTATGTTGTAAAAACCAGTGTTGTAACATGGCTCGACTGAAGTCAACTCTTCCTTTTTTTCCAAAATGGAATAATTCTTCACGGCTTTGCATTTTTCCTACTGGGAACAATACAATCATTTGACTTGATTCAGGAAAATATTTGATAATGACTCAAATCTTAAGATATTGTGTGACTCAATACAACCAGCATGCTTTGTCTAAAACACTTGATAAGCATTGTTTCAATCTTGATTACAATAACAATAATAACAATGAGTAAATAGATATGGAGGGATGGTTGTCAT
>JAAAKB020000001.1:757390-773157 GCA_010014835.2 Apostichopus leukothele | reverse complement strand
AACAAAATACTAATTATTATCATTTATTCACTCACATGAATTGAAAGGGAGAGAGTCGTGGGGGGAGAGGGGGCGGGGGGGGGCGGGGTGGGGGGGGGGGGGGGGGCAAGGCACTGGGGCATTGGGTCGAGGAAGGATAATTCATCTTACTGATGGAATAAAGGAAAAGTAGGGACTTCAAAGAGGGGGTCAGGTGACATGAATGTCCACAGGCCCAACCTGGCAATCAACACGAATGGTAGCTACAAGGTGATCATAAACAATTCTTCCTGTGCCAAATTGTATTTGTTAGAATTTATAAATTCGAACTTACTTATTTATCGTATCTCCCTGGCCTCCTTTTGCTCTCAGCACAAAGTTGAACCAGGGTTTATTCTCTGGCTTCTGCATCAGGTCAACAGATTTAACCCAATCGGGTTTGATATCTGTCAAAACTGGGTTAACTGCCAGCAGCTCGGACCTCTTATGGAACTCCAAGGCTGCCGTAGTGCATGGCAGGTCAAGCAGAGTGTGGAACATCTGTGATGATAAAAGAAGGATATAAACTTCTTCATATATCCTGTCAAACAGTAATCATAGGGAGAAGCAGAAATTTAGAAAATGATACACTCATACTTTACTTCAGGCATCGTTGAAATTTGTCTAAAATAAACACAACAAATGATTCAGGTTTATCTGAAAATCAGATTGTTACATAAATGTTGGTAAATTTGTGCTGCAACTCAATACCGAAATACCATTAAAATACTAAAGAGTCAAGTATCATCAAATCATTTTTTTTTAAATTTCCTTTTAATTTTATAAATTTTGATTCTCATGTGATGGGGTTGTTCAGTATGGACGCATGGCTTCCGAAAAACACTACAGCAGTCAACTCCATTACAGTGTTTCACATCATCAATAGGTATTGATTAGTTACTTTTACTGACATCATCTAGCATATCATAGGAATGACCAAGATTATAACACAACTCTAAGTCTGGTCCATAAATATGCAGTAAATATTTGCATATTTGTCCTCATGAATAAACAGTAACACAAACTGATGAATTACATTCACAGAAGCTCGTCAAAGTTTTCAAAGCATGGACAAGATCCACAAGAACACACTTCCTTGGCAGATATCCTTCACAAAGCAAACATTTCCTACGGATATATTCTAGTGTGAATGTGGATAGTTGGGTTGAACTAACAGTCTGTCTCATGAATATGCAGTAAATAATTTAATGTATGCTTCATGAATATACAGTACCTCTATTGACGTAGTCTGAGATATCATCGCAGGAAGAATTTCTATAAAATCTCCTAGGAAGGTTCGCGGATTCCATGCCAAGATCTGGAATAAGTAAAAAAAGGGCAAATGTAAATTCTCTACTTAAGAAACCATACATAACATGCAATAAACTTTCTCACAGCAAAGTTTAATATAAAGTGCATTCGAAAATAATCTGTGCAAGCAAACAGTAAACTGCAAAACTCATCAAAAACAATCATCAACCTCCACACAAGATACTGCTTCCAGCCAGTTATTTTTATCGGTATTTTTTGCGTAAATTTGCATATTTTGCGGTAATTTATGCATTTAAAGATAGTTATAAGCCAGGTCTCCATATGATGCTAATTAACTATATCTCTCTCCTTTATCATGTATGCTACCAGCTATTAGCAAATGTGATTTGGCCATAGGTACAATTAACCTAACCTTTACAATCATTCATGTTTGTTACCCAACGTAAGACATATCAAATATAAATATAGAAGAACAACTAGCCCTGATAGTAATGCTATCCATGCTGGTTTATTTTGCCAAAGCTTTTTTTCTTTTTGGCCATTTTCTAGAGCATTACCTTTAAGAGATTAGGGAAGAACTGCTCCAAAATTAAAGTCTTGTAACAGAGTTTTTCAAGGTTGTCATGAAGGAAAGTGACCGCATCGAAGGTGAAGAACGGGTCCTTATAGAGGTTACCGATTACTTTTTCGAAGAAGTCCTCCAGGGCCGCCTGGGCATTGAAGACGACATTTTCACCTGTGAATGGTTGTGCAGAAACAGAAAATGACTATTAACAATGGGTAAGAGCAAGGAGCACAAACAGAGCTTGTATTAACAGGAATATAAAAAATATAGAAATAAAAAATATTTAAAAATATTAAATAATAAAAAATAAATAAATAAATCATAAAAAAAATTAAATAAATAAATGTAAAAAAAAAAGGAATATAGGCCAAGACTTTTATTAATTCGACTTTTTTTGACATTTCATAATTTTAAGGGTATTTGTTCACTGGAATCTTCAGAGACAGTAGCTCACATGCTCTTGGGAAAAGAGAGGGACGATTCATTCAGTCACTGCATCGGACAAGGAAGACATTTCTTGAACGACATTACGACAAACTACAGACGAGCCGACTCATATTTAACACGTAGCATAGCACAGGAGTAGTAAACAATTTTACTCGAGCAACGAATGGTTTCTCACCGTAGTTGATAAAGAATTGCAAAGCAGCCAGGACGGCCCTTGGATAGGTTGTACTGCCCTCTGTGACTTCGCTGTGGAATGTTTTGATGGCTGGAAAGAGCTTTGGAATCAAGGTTGGATCCAAGCTACAAAGAAGATCTAAAGTGAAGATAGCTTCTGTAGCACACTGTGAAGAATGAGAGAGAAAACAGTTCTATGAAACACAATGGAAGGGGGGGAGGGGTCAATGTTTGGATTAGGGGGTGGGGGATAAAGAAGAGAGGATCAAGGGAAAGGTGATACATAGGAAAGGATGGATGGAGATGGGATCAAGCAGAGGAAATTAATGTAAGGAATCAACAGAAGTAGGATCAAGGAGAGGGATTAAGGAAAGGGACATGGGGACAGGATCAAGGTAGGGATCACAGAAAGGGAAATCAAGGGGACAGGATCAAGTAGAGGGGATCAAGGAGATGGGATTAAGGGAATAGATCTATATGCATTACTGATTACTGTTTGTTTTGACGAAGGTGCATAATCCATCTACCTAGAAATATTCAGGTGTTAGCTTAACGACAATTCAGCTTTTATACGCTCTTATTGCTTTCGAAGAAGGCTGTTGTACTCACAAACCTGACTTCAAAATTTCTACTCAATTGATATAAACTGAAAAATGCAAAAATTTATCATAAAGGAAACTGGATTATTAATCTACTGTTACAAACATTTATAAACCAGATCATTAACATTTTCTACAAATGTGCATTGTCTATGTTATGCAAGCAAATTCAACCAAAACTAGAAGTTCAAGACTTTAATAATTTAAATGTTTGATATAGAGAGAGGAAGCTTCCACTCTAGTGGTTATTCCAACTAGCACGTATTTTCTAGGGGTAGGGGGGGGGGAACATGGCAATCAAAATTATGTTTCTTGTTGTGGTAACCATTAATTTGTTGGGATGAAAATTAGCTAATTATTCAGTTCTATTAAAATTTGACAGTGTCCTGAGGGTTATAAATGTCAATCAGTGTAGATGACGGGTGCTAGAAAAAGAAACAATCAGTTATTTATAAAAGCTTAGCTTAGAATACTTACCGCATGGATAAGTTCCACATCATAGGATTTTGAGGGTCCTGCAAAGCAAAAACATGTATTTCAAACTGGCTTATTTCTAACATAGAAATGAAAAAAAAATCAACACTGCTTGAAAGTATTGAAAATAAAAAACAAAACAAAAATGGAAGTTATGAAATGAACAGAAATTATTTAAAGATTAACAAGATCAGATTGAGGAGCATAAAAAGGCACAAAAGGGGAAAGTAAAGTTTTATCAAATAAAATTCTTCTGTGTAAGACAGGATCAAAATAAGAAAATAAAAAGTTTGATAAGGGGAGGGAAAGATGGTGGCAAAATAATGGTATGAGGCAACAAAGATAACATGTACCAGTCCCGTCAGTGTACACAGCAGAATATATGAACTCACGTCTTGAGCACTGGTCAAGCACTCTCAGACAATATTCACAGGCTTTATGAATGTATGAACTCACTTCTTGAGAACTGGTCAAGCACTCTCAGACAATATTCACAAGCTTTATGACTTGATGAACTCACTTCTTGGGCACTGGTCAAGCACTCTTAGACAATATTCACAGGCTTTATGAATATATGAACTCACTTCTTGAGCACTGGTCAAGCACTCTCAGACAATATTCACAGGCTTTATCAAGCAAGGCTTCCTTGGCTCGTTTGGAGAACCTCTTGGCACTCTTAGATGTTTGTTCTGTGGAATGACGTCCATCGCTGGGCGGCAACGATGATTTGGAAACATCTTCCATCGATTTCAGGTTACTAACAAAAGTCGCCTCTAACCAACTCCTCAGGGCGGAGAAAGTGTGAATATTCATGAGCTGATCGGGACTGTAATACTGAGACAGACTCAGTAGTGTAAAGAACTCGTCACAGTCACTGCCGTCAATTTCTGTGACCTGTACAGGAAAAACAAAGGTCAATTTTACAAAATCCTAAAAAATAAAATCGCAACCTACCATAGATGCAATTTTTTCAGTTGAAATAGTCTTTGGCAAGTCAAAATTTTCAAGAAAACATCATCCAAAGGGTGTGGGGAGGGGGGGGGGACAAGAACTATAAAATCCTGGATCAAGGGTGGTTGTTAAATAACATGAAAATTTTAAATAACCAGAATTTAACCATTTTTATGGGTCTTGAATTCAAAGATGAGTTCAAATCATTTTCGAGTGCATGGGATTGGAAAATGAAACAACAAATAATTCAAATTTATCTCACCAATTCTGGTTTTTTGCTCTTCTGTTTCAGAAGTGGATTCTGGCTTTGTTCAATGCTGGCATTTGACAACCAATCCCTGAGCTGAGAGCTGACGACAAATATTTGGTCTGGAAGGAGTGGAAAAAGGTGAAAAATACCCAAATTGGCAGTTAGGACAGACAGCTTTTCACTAAAATAAAACATTTCCGATTTTGTGCTATTGATTAACGGAAAGGAGGCATACAATACAGAGAAATTCTTTCATTATTAAATTTAGTATTAAACATTGCTGTGTTTTCATCATGAAGGGGTTAAGGTAGGGCTTGACAATCTCTTTTGTGATTTCTAGTAATCACCATGAGGCTAGGCTTAACAGGCCATCCACTTTAATTAAAACATATATATGCAACTGTCCTTTTGTTGTTTATTTGAAGTCCTGTTAAAGATTTTAACAACACAATCATAGTTTCCTTGATGAACAAATATAGAATCCTTCATTAATTACAATTAAAAAGAAACTATTCTAAACATTTTCAACTTTTGAAAAATTGGTAAAGTAGAAATCCTAGTGAAAGCACACATTCTCTTTTATGAATTCCAATTTCATTTTCTCTTTCGAATGAGGAAAATATATAATGATGTACATAAATATAACTAGTTCTATGAAACACATTTTCATATGCCCTCTCATCTTAGTCATTTGATACTTGGAATTCAGTGGCTATATATTTTGTTGGGTTTTTACTTCTAATTTGTTATGTTTAAATGCTACCACATTTCATAATCTAGCCGAGTCTGTAAGATTCAACAAATTTTCTGTTTAAACTAGAGAAAGGTAAGCCAGATTTATAGTATCTATAAATCAAGGGATAACGTCCTAAATTTTTATGAAAATTATTTGGGACAAACGTCAACACAGTTCTTAGTAAACTAAAATGACCTGGACAGAATTTTCCTGCCTTTAAACTATGAATACACTTTGTACAATATATAATAAATATAGTTTCCATGAGTACCAACCTTCTGACAGTAATTCCCTGTAGAGTTTGGCTGTGTGCACTAAGTAATGTAAAGCTGAACATTGCACCTGGTAGTCAAACCCCATCGTCGACACCCATCGGACCATCTGGGATGCCAACTTGGCCAATCTATCATGTTTCCTTCCCTGAGAGAAATCAGATGATGAGCTCTTTACTTTGTATGTACATAACTTCTGGTGAAAAACCTTTTCCATTTTATCCCCTGACATATAAATCATTTTAATCAAACCACTGAGAATATTGCTCAAAACAATTATAATTATTATAAAGACACTCTTCAAGATGTTTTCATGAAATGAATGTTAATTTTTGATTAAATTTGTGATTCTTTTCTATTCTAAACATTTTTGTCATCTGGACAATCTCGCATGTCACTATTAACCACATGCACAATCCAATACAGTAATTCTTAAATTTGTTGGCACCTTCACACCTTTTTTTTTACTTTTTTTATATTTTTTATTACAACCTGGCAATTGAGCTGCATTTGTACAGCTTTAAGCATGAAATTATATCTAGACAAATACCAAATCCATCAACCACAGTGGACTTAGAAAAGAATATAATGAAAGCACCAACAGTCTACAGTTTCATGTGTCGGCAATAATCTCTGCTTAGGGGCATTATTTCTTTCCTATACCTATTGTGGTAGCATTATTCACAAACAACTTCTTCAAATTCATGAGCAAAGGAAAAGCAAACATAGTTTCAGATATTACACATTGTGTAGATCTATGTACTGTAACATATAAACATTCTAAAAGTTTGGTGATTATGTTTAATACTCAATATTCTGTGATGTTTGGCAATAATAAATTTTGTTGCAGCCTCCTCTTTTGCTCGACTATAAAACCATGCAAGCTCATGTGCGGCTATGATTTGCCATTTACAATAATGGCAATCATCAGTGTGCACAGTCCTTGATGATATTAGTCTGTGTATTCGATAGGTGCTGAGTAAGGCACAATGACATTGACACACTAAATGACATCATCTACCAGAAAAGACCTATTAGAGAAATAACAATATTAGTTCTAAAACTCACTTGAGCGAAGACGACAGCGAGCAGAGAAGCTATGTTCTGTTGTTTGGGTTCTACGGCAGGAGTAGAGCTGCTCTCACCATCTCGAGGCAGTAGAGACTGCAGAATGCTGCCACTTAAAACCACTACTGCGTGGTTTATTAGGTTTGTATGTTTCCCTTGTGGTCCACTGTGAGATGGCCAAGTTCCACTGACGATTTTGACAAGAATATTAAGAAGTTCCTCAGGTAAGCTTGGAATGAGAAAAAAAGTGAATAATTAATTGTTCTGATTAACTGTTACAGTTGTGGGAGTTTGTTTAGTCCGTGGTTTAACGATACACAGTGTCTTCTGAATTGATTAATTAAGCTTTTTTTCTACTCTGTTGGGGTTTTCCATGGGTGATTTGTACCATATAGTTAGTATGTGACATTACAAATGATCATATATTAAACAATTATATCTTTATAAGTGACGATAGGAAATGTTGGTTTAGGCCTATAACTTGTTATCAACAAGTTTGTTGTACATTACTAAGTTTAATGCACAAGTTACAGTTTTGGTCATAACATGCAACAGAATATCTTAAGTATCTTCAGACAACCCAATGAACTAATATGACAGTACAGTACAGTGACAGTACTGCATCTAAATCACAGGTATGTTATGCAATATTCTTACCTTTGGTTATCATTGCTGTAGGAAGTGACAAGTTTAATTTGTCTCAAATAGTTAACATCTGCAGTAGAGAAATCTGCACCAGAACCAAGACTTCCTAACACAGTCCCAAACAAGGCTTTGGTTTCACTCTCAGAAACATTTCTGAAATGTAAAGAACAGTCATGTGCGGATGTGCCCGCTAATTAGTATGGTAAAAACTATTTTAAAAAAGAAATTGGATGAAAGAACAGAAAATTTGGATGCATTTCTGCATGCAAGTCATGTTAGGTTTCAAATAATTTACTACTCAAACATAAAAAGTCAATTTGTAACATTGTTTTTTAAATAGTATACTGTATAGACATTCATGCAGTAAGAAAAGCATGCAACAGGCCTCTGTACACCATTAGGAGCACATGTTGTACAAAAGCTTAATTTCTAAATCTAACATAAATTGACTCATGTTGTCACTTGACATAATGTCTACAATGTGTCTAGAAGGTCACAATTACCTCCAGGGGATTAACTTAAAGCAAGTATACACAAGAAATTTCAAGACAAGGCCTCAAACTCGTTTGTTACTTTAATAAAGAAATAAAGCAATTAAATAACAAGCTATTTGATGACATCATATCTATTTTAATGCGCAGACACTACTGAAGGTAAAATGACCAACGTGGTCTAACGTAAGTCATGGATTAGGGGTACCGTTATTTTCCGCACACGTTACTTTCCGCTGAAACAAAACGGTGCTTTCCGCACACAAATTTGTCAGCGGAAAACAACGTTTTTTTTCAGCGGAAAGTACCGTGTTTTGGGAGGAACAGAATGACTTACTGAAATGATTAGGCACATGGAAGGATTTAGGAGGATGAAGAAGATAGCATTTAACTGGCAGGATAAAATGTAGCGTCGAGACTAGATTATTATTAGGATAGCTAAGGTTGTAGCTTAGCTTGTAGCTTGTAGCTTAGGCCTAGTTCGCATTTTCGTGGAAATAGTCCCTGTTCGAATATGCTATTGCTATGTACAATAAGCCAGCTTTGACGTCGTTTTCTTTGGATTTCAACCCAAATGTATAGGTAGAAGGGAAATAATCCTCAAACATAGTCTAATATTCTTTTCACTTCTACTTTATTGTAAAAGTGTCCAAACATTGCCAGTTTATCACAACCTACCTATATTTGTTGATGACGGAAAGGAAGCCTCCAATGGGCGTCGCCATCTTTATTTCCGTCTGAGCAGTCAAGTGCCTTATGCAGTGTAAATGTTTTAATATTATTAAGCTTTTGTTTTTGCGTTAAAAATATATTAACATCAAAAACACATTTATAAAAATATAAATTTCATAATTTATGCACAAATATCATGTAATCTCCTAATTAGTACTAGTTTGAAATACCACCATCCGTAGGTTTGTTGTATCTTCAAGTTCCATATAGTTAGTTGGATGACCTTTACCCTTAGCAACTTGTCGCTAAGTGAAGTTATTGCCCTTTGCAGAATCAAGTTATCGAACTTGAGCTAAGACTACTTAACAGTTTGGCTTGAAAAGGCTTGGCGAAAAGTGGTAGATAACCGGTGTATCGCTATTAAATTAAACGTAAGAGCTGTTTTGTACCTTTTTGCGGAGAAACTAAAGCGTTATTCCAATGCTAGCCTATTTTGTTGCACTCAGTCTACATAGCCTAACGTTATTCCTAGGCTAGGCTTTATACATGAACTAGGGACTAATAATTAGTCGAACGTAACTAAGGTTTAGGCAAAATATAGATCATTAGACTGAGTGTTTGTTATCCTTACTCAATTTTGCATAGTCTGACCGTCGTAATATGAAGTCAAATGTCACTTTGTACTAGGCTAGCATTCTACTTTGGAAATGACTTGGGCTAAATGATTGGAAATGACTTGATTTCCAAATGATTAATGAAGGGAATGTTGAGACCCAGTCAGAAATTTGAGGATCCAAGTAACTTAATATCTTTTCCTTTCCTATCACCCTTGTTGTATACTTATTGAACCCTCCTGGTGTGTTTTTACAGTAGGATTGTGTTGGTGGGTTCAATTAGGCTATGACAAACTAAAGACTGATCTAGCAAATTGGACTTGTCAAAAACTTTCACTCATTTTGAAATTCCAAGATTTTCTCATTTCATAAAATTATTTAATTTCCAAAAGTGTGTATAATAGGTGTTGCACAAATGTCCTTTGACTGTATCAAATGGCAAGGTATGAAACAGGGAAGTGCTTTATTTTGTGAACTACAAATTGGCTAGCCTAGGTAGTTAGGCCCAAAAACCTATAGCAATATTATCATACTTAGAGAAGTTTTTGGGTAAATATTTGGGTACTTGAGATATGAGGAGCTGCCCAATTAAGTATAAAATTAACAAGGATAAAATTGTGAGTCTTTAAAGCACTGTGTATCAAAAATTTTAACTTGAATTAGCCTATATTTATGATGAATAGTAATATCTCTGTTGGGAAACTGGTTTCTAAAGCAGTGTATTTACTTTGATTAGTCCAAAAACTTGATTGTCATTAGTTAAAGTCTTTACCAAGGTTCCTTGCATAAGTCTTAGATACCAGCAATATTTACAACAAGTTACCTGCAATGCTGGGTGACCTATATTTGGTCTGTATTCTTTATTACAATCACAACTTATCTATGGTCTAAGCTAAATTCTCTTGAAGTAATTCTTTAAATACTCAATTTGTTATTCACCTACCTTGTGAGGATATACCTGCATAAGCCAGGTAGGACCGATACCTATTAAATTTAATTTAATTCTATATATGCTTGAAAACAGTTTCATCTTAATTTGTACTTCTATCTCCATATTTTAAATCAGAGCCTTCAAGCTTGAAACCATGGAGATTGTATATGTTTATACCAAAAAGAGAAGTGAGTTTGGTAGACAGTGCAACTTTGCTGACAGACCTGCTGAATTGCATGTTGACATCTTACCAGATGAAAGCCTCTTGCAGAACTTTGTCGAAAAAAATCCAGTTGACAGAGGGATACAATGTGTTCAGGAAATGAGTGAACATGAGGTAAGAAATGAACATTAAATTAGAGAGACATTTAAAGCAATTATAAAGCTGAAATTTGGTATGTGTCTTTGCACATTACAGACTGATGCAGTGACTTTGTTATGGTCAATTAACTGCATTATGCTATTAAACTAAAAGTACTCACTTTGTCAGCACGTGCATATCACAAACTTTTTGGCATTTTCTAAAGTTTTGTAACTGTTGTCGATGGCAATTTTCTCAGGGGGTCAACTTAGTACTGACATTAATTGATCACACAAGTCTTCTCTCACTGTATTATTTTGTGAATTAAAAAAGAATGATTAAAAAATAATTCTTGAAATAACAATTTTATTTAATTGATTTTTCTTTCTATTATACCCTATGTAGCTACTCTGTACCTTATCCCAACTGCTCATTTTTTTTAAATATTCCAATTTATCTCGTCACTGAATGCAATACACCATGGGAAGCTGATAGTGAGGGATACATTGTGGTTTCTTCTTTTCCAATTTATGCTAAGCAACGAGTCACATGCAGCTTGTATTCTCAACATCTTTGTCAACCTTTGTATTGCAGGTCAACACAGAGAGATTTGAAACAGATACCAGAGGCATAAACCATGTCGAAGGTGGATGGCCCAAAGATGTCAATCCCCAGGAAGTAGAGCAAGTTCTCAGATTCCGAAAGAAAGTTGAAAAGGACGAAATGTACATCACGACAATTCAACAATTGGGCAGTGTAAGCTTTGCTCTATTTGATGTATCAATTACAACAATGCATGGAGTTTGTGTGACTTATTTAAACTCCATTTTGAAATTGCATATAGTGTGAAAAAGGAACAGCCTAGGCTAGAATAGATACAAGAAGAAAAGCTCAAAATTAGTGTTTTTCCTGATAATGTACCCTTTCTTAAATGTATCTGGATATAACATACACAAAATGTTGCTAAATTATGCATAATATGTTGCAGACTCGTAAAGTTATTTCAGAAACGAGTAACAACCCATTCTTTGCTGTGTTCTGATGACTTTTGTGTCATTCAGCTTTCCACAATCTTGTCAGAATTCAAAAGAAAAGATTAAAACTTAAATGTCTGTTCATATTTCACAGGTCATGGAACACTGCATCAGACAGAATAATGCCATAGATATTTACCAAGACTACTTTGCTGATTTGGAGATTGAAGAAACAGAAGAGACACCATCTGCAAAAACCATTAATGTGTTTAGGTGACTACATTCAGCTGTTTCTATTGTAATGAATCACATATGGATTGTATGCATTTCATAACATAAATCTTGCTATTTTGTGTAGTGGCAAATGAATTATTAGTTCCACCAGATTGGTGCTTAAAATTGTTCTTCTTATCTTTTTTTTTTTTTTTTTTTTTGGTGGTTGTTTTTTTAAACTAATGAAGAGCATTCTGTTGTGTACTTTAATTTCTTTCTAGGGATCCAAATGAAATAAAACGAACTGCTACTCACTTGTCATGGTACCCAGATGGTGCAAAGAAGTTAGCTGTGGCTTATTCAAATTTAGAATTCCAGAGGTCTCCAGCTGATATCAGCCTCGATTCATACATTTGGGATATCGGTGAGATTCGTTGTAATAGTTTTCTGAGATGACTCTTGACACAGTTAAGTTGGGTTTGCCACAGAATATCTCCTGGCAAACTAAATGTGCTTGAACTCAGGAAACATTCTTTGTATTTCTTGTTGTCTATGTGTCACTTTAAATGTTTAAAACCATGAAATATGTCTGGGGTTTTTTCAAACCTATATCAGCACAGGGTGTAGGCCTGCAACACTACATTGGACAACAAAAGATTTATAACATTTCATGTTATTTACAGACCAAAAGTTGTCATTGTCAGCAACTGATAAAGTTTCTTTCTACCTACTTGCACATTTTTTTAAACCAAAAATGTACGGAACAATGCACTTTCAACTTTTGTGAATTTGTTGCCAAGTGGAATGTTTAAGTTAAATAATAAAATACATCTAGCGCTATGCTTGATATCTACAATATATGTTTATGCTTTTTGGGGGGTTTGAACAGCCTTCCCAAAAGTCACATATACATGCTTCATGCTTCTTTATCAGTATTTCTTAAACTGCAATTTTACTTTCAAATTCCCAACATGTAGCATCTTCAGATGGTGTGTGTGTATATGTATCTTTGGTGGACAGTTAAGCTGCATGTTATTGATTTTTTTTGGGGGGGATTTTTTTTAACAATACTAAACTAATGTTACTACTATCTTTTCATTCCATCAGAAAATCCCAATAAGCCAGAATTTACATTGAAGCCAGTGTCTCCACTTGTATGCTTAGAATACAATCCCAAAGATGTTCACGTATTGATCGGTGGCTGCTATAATGGACAAGTCGGTGAGTGATATTTTTCGTTAGCATCATGCCCTGTAAATAGATTGATATTACTAAAGCGTTTCATTCAAATAGGATACACTACAGTATGTATATATATATTGTATAAATACTTGTCTTGAAACATCCTTGCATGGGGAAGAGAAAGTACAGACATTGATAAACATTTCAGCAACTCTATGGTGCAAAATATTTCAAAAAGAGAAGAAATTAATCAAAGGTACCATTGCTTAGCTGTCTAATAATGGACTCTTCATGTTACATAGATGGACCTGGACAATGATTTAGTCAGGGAGCCAGTCATCATATTTCTATTTTCTTTACAAAGTTTTCTAAAAAAAATTGATTTGCCAAAAAATTAGTGTATGCAAGGTTTGTATAATTAAAAGACTATTCTATCATAATGACCAAAGGTGATGAGCTATGATCAGACCATCATCCTCAGACCATTGTCTTGAAGTTTCGAATAAACATTCAGTTTGTTGAAGTCACCATTCATAATTTCTGGGAATAATGCTTTCTATAGGGAACATGCAAGAAAGTACCCTTTGGAAACATTTAGTAAAATAATTTTAGGAAGCTAATGCTGTGTGAGCAACACAGAAGATATTTCTATAAACATATATTAAAATCAATCAATCAATGACTTCCTTCCTTCCTTCCAATTAGCATTTTGGGACACAAGGAAAGGTTCTCAGGCCGTGGAGATGTCACCGGTGGAACACAGTCATCACGACCCAGTCTACAAGACCATCTGGCTGCAGTCAAAGACTGGCACTGAATGTTTCTCGGCATCGACAGACGGACAGGTAACAATGAATAAATAATGGAGGGAAATATGAAGAAACAGGTTGTAGATTAAGTGTTTAAAACTATGTTTGTGTACTGACGGTAATTGTTTGCTATTGTAAATAGGTGGCAAAATGTGAAGGATGAAGAACACAGTATATTAATGCTGTAAAATGTTTAATATTTGAGTTTGTGGATGAGAAGGTTTTTAAGAGAAAATTTGTTTACAAAAAAATGTAGGCAGTAGGTTTTTGTTTGTTTTATAGCATCTTTCACCAAGGAAATACACTTTGGCACATAAACACACAAGTTTCTTTTGTTTGTTGTAATGATGTCAAAAGAGAAGTTTAAAGGCTTGAGAAACAAGCATCAACACCCCTGTATCGGCCTACAATCATTTCATAGCATACAAAAGCATGCCTAGCGTACTTCGCATATAATAATAATCTTTTATCTTTATATACTGACAAGGCTGTTTCAATACTGTCTAATTGAAAGAAATTCTTCAGAGCATCCACACTGAATGTTGCATTTGTTTGTTGTTGTTTAGTTGGGACGTCAATACTACTCTAGGATACTCAACTGTTAATTTATTTTGTATCTCGAGTCATTGTGACTTGAATCAGGACAATAATTAAAGTTGGAACTAAATACAACCCATTTCTTTTCTGTTTCAGGTATTGTGGTGGGATATCAGAAAGCTAGGGGAACCAACAGAGAAACTGTATATGGATCCAACAAAGAAAGGCAAAGTAGAGAATGCACAGGGAGTCCTGGCTCTGGAGTATGAACCTACGATTGTGAGTCAATAGTACCTTTCTCTTCTCATCTCGTGTATTGAATTCATTGCGATATTTTAATGTATATTTATATCATTGAATTACAAAGGATGTTTCAATAGTGAATGACTTCTGTACCACTTTAAATGGTTCGAGTGTAATCTTATTTATTGCTTTGACTCTTCTTATTTTAGTGAAAGATATTTGCCCCTCTGAGGAAACCTATAAAGTTGTCATAATCTGTACCAATATCCACATTTTGTTCTCATCAGCCAACAAAGTTCATGGTCGGTACTGAGCAAGGAACCATCATCTCTTGCAACAGAAAGGCAAAGACACCAGCAGAGAAAATAGTAGCAGTTTACAAGGAACACATCGGACCTGTCTACTCGCTGCAAAGAAATCCATTCTTCCCAAAGAATTTCTTGACTGTGGGGGATTGGACAGCAAGAGTAAGCTTTACTTTTTATGTTTCTAAAATTGCCTTGTTCTTTTTTGTCAGGTTTTCATTACTACGTTTTATTGCTGCTATTTATAACAACGATCCATCCTGAGATAAGTCAAATCTGTGATAATTGTGATAACTTTGAAGACTTCAGATTTGTTTAACCATTCCTGTTCTCAGGTTTATGTAAGAAAGTAATACTTCTCCACAAGTGGCAATCTTCGATACTTTTAAGGGATTTTTTTCTTTTTGGGGGGGGATGGGAAAAATTTTATTGATCGTAATCAAATTTCCAACAGACATTTAAAATAATTTCAGCTACATCATTTATAAATGTGGTGTTCACTTCATGGGAAACATTACATCAGAAGGATATATTCAAAATTTAAAATCCCATGTTCATGTATCTGTGCCACTTTTCTTTCGTTTTTAATGACATAACATTGCTAACTAATTCATTGAATAACTCAAAAAATGCAAAATAATTACATGAAATCTCTCTACTTGAGGTGAAAAATTGCTAGTTTGACAACCAATGCAATTATCTGTTTCATATATGAAAGCCATATTTTCCATTTATTTCAATCTACTTATTTTGAAAATATAATTCCAGATCACAGATAAAATAAATAGTGAAACTTGCAGTGTCAGCACAACAATAACTACTTTCATTCCTCATGAAATACTGTTTATTTTTTTTATTTTTTTTGTGGAATCTACATGGTTTCATTTTTTCCCTTGTGGTTGGTGCTTTAAACATGACTAATTAACTATTATTGTTTCATCTTTTTCTTATAGATTTGGTCTGAGGACATCAGGGAATCTTCAATAATGTGGACCAAGTAAGATGTTATTTTCTTCAGTGTTGG
>JAAAKB020000001.1:737750-747880 GCA_010014835.2 Apostichopus leukothele | reverse complement strand
TCCCCTTCTCCCTCGCGAGATTGAGGCGTGGGGGGGTTTGGGGGGGGGGGGGGCGGGGGTGGGGGTTTGCGGGGGCATTTGTCTATGTCACATCATCTCATGTTCTACCTCCAGTATGGGCAGTCCTGAATATTCCTCTGGGAAGACAACAGGATCGTTAGCCTATGAAAGACATTGATTATCTTGGACATTCAACAAAGCACAAGTTATCAAATTATTAATCGTGTGCTGATCTGAAAATGCACAATTTATATCATGACACAAAAATAATTTTTTATCAGGTTTTGCGATGGTACTGCTCTATCGAATTGAGAATCGTCAGTGAAAGTTGTCCCCTGGGTCAAACCGAATAACTCCAGGTGTAGGGACGACTCAATTTTAACACCAAAAGTGCTTCATATGTTGAAATTACTAACCTGTACAATACACATTGAAACATTTTGTTTACAGTTTTCAAGTACGTTATTTGCATGGTATTCATCTTCTTATGATAATCCTTGCTCTAGAGTTTCCATGGTAACGTGAACTGAGCAAAGGCAGTCTTGACACTAGAAGCTTCCATTCCATCAAGAATTTGGTTTTTGTTTTTTTTGCACTTTATACATTTTTTATGTGAAACAATTGAAAATCGTGTTGTAAACCATTACCCCTGCCCCCCCCCCCCCCAACTGTGAAGTAACAGGTGATATGTGTATCTCCTTTATTAAGTTAGGTTGTTACAATGCCAGTATAACAGATGGTCATGCCTGCATCTTTATTTTTGGTCATAATTGGTTAAACTATTTTGTTAATACACAATTATAAAAAAATGCACCAAATTGTATTCTTTTGTATCATTCCTTGTAAAATAATAAATTTTGAAAGCAACTTCTTTTGCTGTGATTTCTGTTTGGTAATTACAATCTTTATTTTTTTTTCTTATTTATTGATATTTTACCCCTTCTGCAACAAAATGACAGTGAAAAGGTGCATTAGCTGGACTAATCAAGATTCGCATCAAGTTAAGACTTTTTTGCACGAATGAAGCAAAAATAGACTTGAATTTTGTTTTCAAGTGAATTAATACTGATATGAAAACAAGTAGCCTATTAACAGTTCAAACTGATGCAGTAATTACTCGCCAATGTTCATATCATGAAGAAAATGAGAAAGAATCGTAGTCAAATCATATTGTAGCAATGCGGGGTAGGCATGGTAACAATTGGGAGGGTATGGCTACTGTTTGGTTTAGGTGTGGATCCCGGGGTGGGGTTGTACATCCCCTCTCCTTTTTGGTTTCTTACCGACCTTGCAAAATTGTGGGGAACGCGGACTGAAAAGTCGGCAATGACTGCAACGCAGATCGCAAAGTCGGTATAGTTCTTCAATACCGCCGTCATTAACTTTCGGGGAAACATTTCAAACTCTAGTTTTGATTTTTCAACCCCACGCTCAAAATTGTAAACAAAGGTGCATGCAAACCTAATTTGTATAATTATTATGCATTAGAAGGCATAATTTCACGTCTAAATATTTACTTCTTCACTTTGATCTACTTTTACGAAACTTACGGTTTACTGTGCAAAATAAGATTACAATTCATTTCACTATATTAAACCTTCCTTGATATTCTTTCACCAAAAAAAGGTAAATCGACTGTATCCTCGAATGGTTGTTTCATGTGGTTCTCAACGTTGTGTCTTTCACAATCCACGTACTGAAAACTTAATATGAATATTTTTTACATTTTTACCACTTTTTCAAATGAACCCTGACTAATATGGTCAAGCAAATAGACTACCCCGGTATTGGATTTTAACACCAAATAACATTGAATGATATATCAAATTCACGCAGTTTGCGGCATTCGCTAAGCACCGTTTTCGATATGACAGCATTTGAAGCTGATCTAGCTTTAATCAAACAGGTGTGTTGTCATAGAAACACACTAAAAAGATTATTTTATGTTTTTCTTCAAAATTTATTTAACCATTTTTCTGCATCAGAAATAGACTAATGAATTTCGGTATAACATTCTACCTCTCTTTACATGGATACATGTTTTATTATTGTCTACATTATTACCTCATATTTAGAGACGTGAATTGTGTCTTTTAGAAAATGTTTTGTATCCTAAAAGCATTACTCTGAATGGACACGTTTGAATGCTTCTTTCAAGAAACCTTCGGTATGTACAAGGAGTGGCTGGTTAATGACCCGATTACAGAATGAACGTTGTGTTGTAAAAACAATACATGCAGACAGTAGGCTTACACTGTAGCACCAGAGTAGTAATTTGAGAAAACTGTAATAGTCACTGTCAAAGGCGTTAGGAACTTAAGGTTCTCTTTCTGGGGAATAACAGGTCCAGGGAGATTAATACCCGTTCAAGTCGACCCAGTGCCAACACCATTGGGCTGCCTTCCAACTTTTTGATCGGTCGAACTTGTGATATAATGACTGAACAACATACATGAAAACTTTACTTATCACAACAGCCGGAACGGGGGCAGTATTTCAGAATGGGCACCTGGCTAAGTACCCAATCACCTCAGCAGTGACGTTTCAGGTACAATTTGGGTGTTCATGTTTGAAGGCAGTCAGCCGGCCTACGGCTTATTTTATTTCATCTTGTCTTACTATTTCCCGTTTCTAAATGGACGACGAAGTGCCAACGTTTTCTTCTCCAGAAGATGAGATCAAATTTTGGAGAAACAAATCACAACGACTGAAACAAACGTGAGAACAGTTGTGCTTACAATTTATATTCTTCATTCCGTATTCAAACAGTATAAACGTTACTGTAGGTTACTGTAGTGTAGCCAGTTGTAGTTGTTGTATGCTGGTTAGGCCTATATCATCAACATACTGTGGTGTGTGCCGACGTAAGGTATTTAGGCCTAGTGCCAGACCTACTCCAACGTAAGTTACAGGAACTTATGCCATAGCCCTATACGTCTATGCTTAGTTCTGTTATAACGTGTAGTTATGTTCGCTATTAGTAACTAGTCTTGGCAAGCCATGGCTCTGCAGGCTACTTTAATTGTAATGTTTCGAGGTTAGAACTTCATACTCGTAGAATATAAGACTAAGGCTATACTAAGGCTATACTGTCTTACTATAGTCTTTGCCTGTGTTAGGCATTGTAAGAGGTGACCCCAAACTTGGTGAAGAACTTTCGGCACAAGTAATAACATAAGAATCTGTACCAAATAATCTAGCTCAGTTTGGCACATAACAGTAATAGTAGGCCTACAACATAATATACGTTTTTTCTCAGAACAGGCTTGGCTAGCCTATCTTTACATAATAAATTCTGTGTTAAGTATATATGTCTTGGACTGAGCAACATTGCCTGCTTTCTTAAATGAAAGTGAGGCAAATGGTACCTGTCATTACTATGTTACATCAAGTATCAAGAATATGAATGTCATTTGCATTAGCTTTGTTTACATTCTGGTTTAGCTCACATGTGTTCCCAACTTACTGTATGCAACACTGTATTTATACACAAGCAAAAAGCAAGACGCTCTCCGCTCTAATGGCCTTAGCTTCGTTAAGCAATACCAAGCATTTAAATTTCATGCTGGGATTTCGGCAAATATTTGTCTTGCTTGATTGAAAAATGCCACATTCCGAGCACTTTCTAACAGTTTTGTAATGAACACTTTAAAATTTGTGTTTGAGAATTTGCCTTCTATAAAACACCAGACTCAATGTTCATTGACCAGACCTAGCAAAGGAATAACTGCTAAGTCAGCTTTACTTATCGACCAAATAAATGGCTAGATACTGTTTACTATTACATTAATATGTTCCCTCTGGCTATAGAACTTGCTGAGCATTCTTGACTTTTCTTTTCCAAATACTGTGTGGCAAATGTTGGAAGCACCTGTGTTTAAACTAACATACAGTACTTAATTAAAATCACTGATTTTCTGGGATCATGGAAATTGAAGGAATTAATTTATAGAATCACTTTAAGAGCAATTAATCATTCTGTAAAAATTATGCAAGAAATAACATGTGTCTCTATATAGACTTTTTTCTATTCTTGAACAGAAATGTACTTTCTAAGTTTGAACTTATTTTCATTTAAAGCTCATTAAACTTGGTAATTTCTGAGTTGAATCTTGTTGAACCCTTCAGAGACATTTATCCAGTAAACAAGTACAGTAGGTTCAAGAATTATTTTTAGTTTGTACTGACATACAGTATCACTGTCATGCACTTTAACTTAATCATTTGTCGAACTGTCTGTTTACAGGTTGGATGAGACAAAGGAGGAGCTGGAAGAATTTCAAATTAGCAGTCAAGAATTAGAACAAGAATTAGAAACACAATTGGAGCAAGCAGAGAAAAAAGCCAAAGACTTCCATGCAGCTAACCAGAGGTTACAATTAGAATGTGAGACGTTAAAGGTTAGTACTTTGATCCGACTCTGATTCTCTTTGCCTTGAGTTTTTAACGAGGCTATGAGATACTATTACACAAAAACATCGGGAGGGGGTTGTGGGAAGGGAACCTTGCTTCAAGCCTCCACTATATGACTCTGATAATAGTGCCAGTGTACAAGGGATATTGGATAATATGTTTATATGCTCTTGAAAAGGTAAATATGCTCATTTAGTGCCAATTTATTCAACCTTTTGAAATAGCATCTCAGTTTTGTTTTGGAAAAACATTCAGGATATTAATTCATCATAAACATTACTCATGTGATTTTTAAGCTCTCTTCCCAAGTTCACCACAGTTACCTCCTCACCTAAAAAAGGAAAGTATCATGGGTAGTACCATATCATACTTTCATTGAACTACTGTACCATAATTTCTTTAATGAATCTGGTTTATAAAGTTCAAAATGATAAAGTCAGGTGTATTCTATGTGGCAGTTTTAGGATATGGTATCAACCCGAAATTTGTGTTGAGGATACAAGCATCTCAATTCCTTCTGTATGTAATACACGAAATGAAAGTCAATTTAAGAAATAAAAATAACAGATGTCAAAGAAGAATATTCTTTGCACAGAGGATCTTTATATTCTAATTGTGTAGTTTCAACAGAATATTTTGGCTTAGTGTGGCAGAAAGGGTCAAGACTTTCTTTCCCCCCGTGTAATGGTACTGTTGTTTCCACAAAAGTTCTTTTTAAGAGTCCTTGTTCATATAGGTCATTCAAGGTATTGAAACTTTCACACACAAAAACGGCACAAGTCGATTCCGAGTAAAGTTCTGCAAAATCAAGCCACCAGATGGAACACCTGCAAGACTGTTTGGTGAAATGAGTGGTGCAAAGGTCTTACTGTATCAGTAGTCATTTAGTGTTAGCTAAGTATGTTGTGTAATATTTTACATGACATTCAATTATTATAGCCTGATGGAAGAGTCTAGAGATCGTCTGCAATGAAAATCTTTGCCATACAACAGTAACCTAAACTCAAAGTAAACACTTTGAGTTACAGATACTGTTTATATTCACCTGCAAGTATACAGTAGCTTTGTTTTAATGTACAGGTGTATTTGTGTGCTGTATCTTTGTGATATTCCAGGACTGGGTGGAATCCATGCTTACTGTACATTGCAACTGTAATCAACACAGCAGTACTATAGATTCTACACAAACTGCTATCTATATATAATAATGAATCATATAATAAATCCATTTACTTTAGTTTCAATTGTAGTTCCTCCTTTGATCAGTATGCACAGACTTTTTGTTTAAAAACAATTTTGACTTTTGGCAGAACTTTGTATCGGTCAAGAAACGAAATTGAAAGGGGGATTACGGTCTGTTCCAGCTGAATAGATGCATATTTTGATGCTGACCTGGAACTAAATCTTTTAATTTCTCTTTCCTATCCTTCTCTTTTCTTTTTTTGTTTCAGGAAAGCCTTGAACAGTCACAGAATCAGTATCTCAGACAGATTAATGAATTAGAAGACGAACTTGCCCAAATTAAAGCTATCAAAGAAGAATTAGACAAATATATTAGAGAACTGGAACAGACTAACGATGACCTGGAGAGAGCAAAAAGGTTAGTCCAGATTGACGAGACCCAGTCGGTTCTCCCTTTAACGATACCAGGTTTAACATCAGTGGGGTTAAGAAATGGATTGATCTCCTTTCCAAAATCAGAGGAAACCTTCCTCCTGCAACCCCCCCCCCTCCTCCCTTTTGATGTGATACCAAATTTCAATTGAGAAAATAAGATGACAATCTGATGATCATGATGCATTAAGGTCATTTGTAGGGCCTGAGGTTAGGATCCTTGTTGGGCACCTTTTGCACCCTCCCCCCCCCATCCTCCCCCCTTTTATGTTTTTAGAGAAAACCTTTGTGGCAATAATGAAATAGGAGCAAAAATGAAGAATATATGATTTAACAGTTTGCTGTATGAGAAGAAAGCAGCATTTCTTTCAGGGGTGGGCATGAAATTTATCAGTGACCAATTTATGTCCTGCGCCCAAGTTCCCATGCCCAACCAACCTCCTTCCCCATTTCCCTACCACCTCCTTCCCACCTTAAACTGATGACAAAGATGTACACAGTATATACCTGATTGTCATTCTTAATTGCCTTTTTACATTGAATTCATTTTATTTGACTGCCTTTGATACTGTATGTAGCTGTTATTGGCACCCTACTGTTCTCTAAACTGTTCTCTAAACGGTGTGCAAGTAATTTAGGATCACACAAGGATAAATGCCATGTAACTGCCACACTGTAGAGTGTCATGGGGCAAAAGAAATCTTTTGTCATTTATTTTCTATTAAAACCTCTTTTCCAATAAATCAATACTAAGTCAATAAATTCCTATTTAAACTCTAAATGTTTTCAAGCGACCAGACTATGTCATTTTACGCCCTTCTAGATAAACCAAACACCCTGGAAGTTAAATCCCCTCTGAGGCTTTCTTAATGTCCTTTTTTTCCCCTTTTGTTTTGTTTTGTACATTGAGGTGTGTGTGTGTCTTTCAATGATCCCATGAGCACATCTATTATAATCAATGCATTGTAGGAAGAACAGTTAACACTAAAGAGTAACCTTCACATGTCTCAGATCATCACTGATAATTTTCATGCTCTGTCACATTATTGAACGAAAACAAAATAAAATAAAACTGCTAGCAAACTGCTTATCCCACTAGAGAGCCTGTGTAGGAGAATGTGTAAAAGTAACTTGGCCTGACGTTTCGATCCTAGCAGGATCTTCAAAGGCTAAAAAAAAAAAAAAATTATATAAAATAAAATATTAATTATATAAAAAATTAAAAATAAATATTAATTATGCATCTATTTTTTTTTCTCTCTGAAGTATCTAGCAAGTATTCTTGTGGCCAAACTACATACTAGACAATTCCATATGTCTAAGTGTTCTTAATTACTTTGAATTAAATTATTGAATATTATCTTAAACGGATCGAATAGTTCCCGTTTCTGTCTTGTATATAACCATGGTTGAATCTCAGGCTCAAGTAGAGTGCTATATTTTTATTGGGATTCATGGGTTTACATGAAGTAGATACTTATTATTATGGTTTAATTGTTTTAGTGTAGGTCTTTTGTGCCATGTTTAATATTCTTGTTGGTTACAAACACATCCTCATATGGGCTACATGTGGCTGGTTGTGCCTCACGTGTTACATAAGTAGATGGAGAGAGGATAATAAGTACCTGGTCATCGCCATGGTAATCATCTTTTCATTTCTCTGCTGCTGCTGCTGGTCGGTTTTACAGATCTCTGTGACTTTGAGTCGTCTCTAGAAGTCTGTGGGTTCTATCAGTATGAGAGTGACGTCTATAACTGGATCATAGCTAGCGGGAGTGGAGCCGATCCTTCCCTTCAACCACCCACAGATGTATCTTATCAAACATCCTTCGGTAAGTCAATGGACACATTTTCATATTTCTGTTAATATCAGTGAGTATTTTAATGTCAATACAATTTGTACCAAAGTCATTCCAGTAATAAACAAAGTGTAATGCTGTGAAGCACATTCCATTCAAGAATTCTCTTCTAGCAGAAATCAATTTTGCAAGGATTAATGTTGCAATCTCTTTAAAACCTCTCTACCAGATCAGGAAGTTATCTCAACTACAAAACATGTTTAAGGAAGCTTTCATTTAAAACATAACTAATTAAAACTTCTTATTTTATATTCTGCATACAGACAGATGCTATTGGGTGCAGTACATGTAAAGCCTGCATATATATACTTAATTCTCCAAATTTCCATGTTTTCTCTTTCTTAGGACATTACTTCATCTTTAACGAGACTTTTGAGAATCCTGTTGGCAGCAACGAGGCTGTGTTCTACACACAGAGGATTTCATCTTCTGATACGTGCGTCAGATTCTGGTATCGTACGAACGGACCCACGGCCACTCTGACCATCTCACAGATGGTCAACGGAAATGCCCTCCCTGGAAGGACATTCTCTACGGGACAAATTGCAACCACGAGATGGCATCTGTCACAGACCAGCTTTGTGGGCTCATTTGGATATAATGTACGTGAATATTCATTATGATTTATGAATATGTATTTTAGCTGTAATAAATATATATATATTTATATATATAGATGAGACCATGTTGTTTGTAATCAAGGCCATGTACTGAGAGATCTACTTAGTACTTTATTGCAGTGGTTTAGGCAAACTCAATTAAGGTTTTGTGCTAATTTTCAAAAACATTACATGTGGATAATACTTTAACCCTATGCAGTTTATCATAATTAAAGACAACTTTATTGTTGATATTTCTGAATGCATAGTAGGCTAGGTCTTTCATACAGAGTAGGCTAAGCGCATGCATTAAGATGGTCTGGTAGGGATAGGCCGTAGTGATAATAGTCTGTTTTAGTGAAGCTTAACAGATTTAACATTGGATATGAAATCGGCCCCCAAAATATTTTGTGTCTGTTTTTAGGGCATGTGATGACAAGCTGATGTGCCGTGCAAATGGAACTCAACTATTCTAATATGAAAAGGAAAATGCAAAAACGAAAATTGCTTTTGTTTTATTCCCGCTAGCTACAATTTGCAGCTTCCCTGGCAGATGGTGACACATACGTAGCTGTCGACGACATCGAAATATCCGGCCAGGCCTGCGAGCAACTTGCCTCTTGTAACTTTGAAGGCAATCTGTGTTCGTATTTGAACCTCGGCGGAGATGACTTTGATTGGCGTCGTCAACCAGGCAGCTCTACGTCACCTTACAACGGTCCGAGCAGCGATCACACATTCGGATTATCCAACGGTAACTACGCCTTTGCGGATACGTCCTTCCCCAGGGTCCAGGGGGACCTTGCCTGGCTGTTAACGGACACAGACCTAGATGTCGGGGTGTCTTACTGTCTCTCCATGTGGTACTATATGGTCGGAGATGAGACATCAGAGACGAACACTCTGATCCTTTACCAGAGAAAGAGCGAAGCAGATCAGGAAACCTGGGGTTATCTGGGATATTGGAATTCAACTGCCAAGAGGAACCAGTGGTTCCATGAGCTGGTTGATATTGTCCCTCAGTGGTCATTCATTCAACTGGTGAGTTTTGTATAGCAGTCCCACCCCCTCCTGTTACTCTCCAATATTGTTTCTTTTGTTTTGTGTGCAAGGAAGGTGAGGTTACCTCAGTTTGCAAGGAGGTGGGGTTACCTCAGTTTGCAAGGAAGGTTGGGTTACCTCAGTATTCAAGGAAGGTGGGGTTACCTCAGTATTCAAGGAAGGTGGGGTTACCTCAGATTTGCAAGGAAGGTGGGTTTACCTCAGTTTTGCAAGGAGGTGGGTCTACCTCAGTTTACAAGGAAGGTGGGGTTACCTCAGATTGCAAGGAGGTGGGGTTACCTCAGTTTACAAGAAAGGTGGGTCTACCTCAGTTTACACATTGTTCATGATGTTTTCATCTATGCTCAGAGCTGTTAATCTTAAATTCACTTTGATTGAAAGACAGCAGTGCTTTAGATAGGTTTTTCATGTTATAATGATGATTTATTATGTTATGGACCTTAATGTCAAGCCACTGCTTTTTCAAACTTTTTCAAAGGACAGACATAAATACATTAAAATAGATGCAGTGGTGTCCCCCCCCCCCCCCACCAAAAAGCATAACAAAATAAAGCAACCGTCTATTTGGCACAAAAAAGAGATC
>JAAAKB020000001.1:722747-737650 GCA_010014835.2 Apostichopus leukothele | reverse complement strand
AACTACTACAGTCGATCGCTTCCAGGTTCCCATATTCAAGGTAAGAAGATAAGCGAAAAGTTTAGTTTAGTTTAGAAAAAAAGGATCAGGAGGGACACTCAAGTCCCCATCAAAGACCCTATAGGAGAAAAAAAAAACTGAAGACACAAACAGTCAGACCCGATTACAATGCTTAACGTGCTTGTCCAAAGCATTCTTAAACCCATTGACACTATTGCAAGTACAACTTTCTCAGGCAAACCATTCCACTCAGTTACATTGTTCAGGATAGATCGGATTACCATGGGAAGTACTTACTTGCAGGTTACAAAGAATGAAAATCTTCCACGTTTTATCTTCTGAAAAGACATAACCTAAATGATTCTCCTTGAAAGCTGGGTATTAAAACTGGCAGTCAGTAGTTTCTGGTGGATTATTGAAACTTTTCTTTTAACACTAACCTGGTAGTTTACTGCTCTTTGACCCTTTGCTTTTCTTACTTGGAACCTGTAAGACAACAAGAACAGATATGTTAATGAATTACTTTTTTGCAAACCAGAAAATTAAGGAGTAGTTTGCAACAGAGATCAAATGTGATGATTCTATTTCATTAATTTCCCTTGGAAGTCTCGCCCATATTTAGGCAGGGCATGAAATGACAGTCTTTATTTTTCATAAAACAATAAACTAATAAGTGCATTTGATATTTGTATTTTTTTTACCTCCTCTTCATCCTGGCTCCAGACATCGCCCTCTACAATGGTTCCTGCATCTTCGCTGTCATCTGGACCATTGTACCGGAGCATAGCAGCCTGGGCCGGGTCCAATATGTCAGGAGGGTACATAGACTTTCTTTTACCGGTTGCAATCTTTGATTTTTTCTTCCCTTTTTTGCTACCTGGAGGTCTCCCTCTCGGCCGAGTGCCTTTCACTGGCTTAGTCAGCTTTGCCTGAATAACTTTCTTCCGACCGGCATAGAATTTGTTTATCTTCTTTGCCATGGTAACGCTGCCGCTCAGCGGTTTCTTAGGAGGCCTGCCTTTCTTGGGTGGTTCACCTATTGTCTCTTCTGGTCTTATTTTCCGAGGTCGCCCTCTACCCTTCTTAACAGGTCCACCCTGGCTCGCCACGATTACTGGCTTAGTGTTCTTAGCCTCCGGTTTAACCTTTGGCTTCCGTCCCCGTGGTGACTTGACCACGGGAGTACTGTTAGGTAAAAATACCTCATCATCACCCATTTCAGGTAGCTCTTTTTCTGTAGAAAAAGAGGAAGGAAAGTAAGAAAGAAAGCATGTAACATTCCTTCTTCAGGTACAGTGTAGAGAGCAGGGACAGACTCCTTTGCCTAATCTGTTGTTTTATATTTTCTATTTTCTTTTCCTTAAATTAAATCTAGCTGTCCAAGCTTAGAGGCTTCTTTAAATTGAAAATGACCGGCTTTGCCTTAAAAGAAATCAGTAATTGCTCACTTAAATCTCTCACAATGATCTCTCCTTGCCCCTCGATCCCACCCTTCCCTACATCCCATTCGCACCACTATATATCACAGATAAAATATTTCACAGATGTTGAACCTCTAATGATCAATGTTAATCCTTCTTTTTCTCATTACAAAATTCCCATTGACTACATTATAAGGCAATCCATGACTACATATTTGTTCTAAGCTAGGCAGTTAGTCTATAATATCTCCTTATTTTAACCAATCAACACTCACTCTTTCTTATTTTGCTACCGCCGCTCTTGGTCTTCGGTCCTCTCCTCCGTCTGTTCCTGGTGTCATCTTCCTCTTTCATATCATCCTGGGCAGAGCCCGTCTCTGTATTACGTTGTCGTAATCTTCTCTCCAGTGGAATGGAGGATGACCCGAGGTCACTGATGATGGGATAATCTTGAGGTAGCATCCTCACGTGACTCAGAGGGATGCGGCCCGAATCTCCGTCGTCGAACTCGACGCTTACCATCTTCTTTTCGCCGGACGGGTTCGGACTGCCCTTCACCACGGTCCCTGGGTACAAGCAGTTGAACTGCTGGCTCCAGTAGGCGCATATTCTCGTGCCCTCTGGTAAATATTTCACCGAATGTGGTTTCACGTCGGCGATGACCTCCTGAAGTATCTGTTCCTGTGAAAACACATGTGGTCTGTTGCCACGGCGACTCTCAAAGACAACACCATAAACGTCGGGAGGTCGGATGGGATGAGTTTTACCCTCGTAGAACAGATTGTCAAACGGCACCAAGACTCTCTGACCCTCTGCGAGGTCCTCTTTGCGTAAATTGCAGATCCTAGGCCCTGGATCACTGTTGTCGGGAACCAACGAGCTAAGGGGCATGTCCTCCGCCTCACTGTTACTGCTATCTGAAGTAGCAGACACATCATTCATTAGTAGAGTATTTAGTTTGTCCTTTCCAGATCTACCTCTTACTTTCACCCGAATTTTAGAGTTCTGGCTTTCACTGTCACTGATTTCATCATCGTCGTCGTCGTCATCATCATCCGATTCAGACATCTGTGAAAACTTTTGCCTCATTTGGAAGGGATCTGTTTTCAGAGCGTCTAACACCGTTCCTATGTTTGATAGGCCAGGACTGAGGGCGGGAGGTTCCACCTTAGACTTGCTTCCCATATCTAGCCTCATCTTGGCCTTTCCACCCTCACTTGGTTTTGATAAAGGACTAACGTCCCGTGACTGTTGTGGGCTGGTATCACTCAGAAAGATTCTCTCGCTTCGCCTCCGCGACCAACTCTCTGCATCGAATTTAGGTGGGGTGATGTTTCCGGGCGACAATTCATTTATCGCTGCGGCTTTCTGAGCAGACTTCTTGATCAGTTTTCTTTCTCTCTTCAAGGTTTTCTGAATCTTTCCTCTCTCTTTCTTTTTGCTTAATTTCAACTTCTTACTGACTGAAGTGGCTATAAAACAAATAAAAAAACATGAGTTATTTGAATAAAAAAATATAAAAATTCATAAGGATGTATTTTCTTTTTGATGCAAGATTAATTCATAAAAAAAATAAGACCAGGCAAACCATAAAATGTCAAATTCACTGGAAATATCTTAGACACTTAGATGCATGTACTCTTTGCATAAAACATAATGTTACTGACATGATTCAATTACATTTGGAAAAAGTTTTCGAGGAACCGCCGTTTTAAGGTGCAACACCCACATTGCTTGCCACAGAGCTTTCATTACAAAATAAGGCATATGTCATCATGGTAAAGGGAAATGTAACTAAACCGTAAACCATAACCGTAAACCGTAATAATTAAAACGTCAAGGTGAAAAACAAGAATATGAATCACACGTTTACTTGCAGCAAACGAAATAAATATAAATTATTAAAGATAAGCTGGCATCTCCCATCAAACTAGAGAAAATGATTCAAAATGCAAACATAATATAATATTTATAGCATTCCAACCAAGTTCATTAAAATGTTTCCACAAAATACTAGTATATACGACTTGACTACAAACCTAAGCAATATATATGAAGGTGTATTTACGCTGTTATTTCTTGTGTACTTGGATGGGTCAGACAATTCACCCGATAGACCTGCCGTCCCTTGTCGTTTGTGCATACATAATTTATCATATACTGTGCAAGGTCATCTTGGTCCTTTACTTTATGTATTGGTTCCGCCATCTTGATTGAACAGAATGCAACCCAACAAATACTTACTAAACCTGACCCACAATTGTCCTGTTTGTAGAAATCAAAGGGTATTGTCCTTCCTATGAAGATGGTGCCCATGGAAAAACTGTCATTTTTTCTTATAAGAATATGCAATATTGATGTACTATAATAATAGTATAATAAACTATTATTCCTCGTGTACACGATCAGCAATGACATCACACCAGATTGTCCAGATTGTGAAGTTGTATAAAAGTTGTACTTAAATTGCCATCTTGGCTCAATAGAATATAACAGAGTACTCCCACTTACAGTCTTCGGACAAAGATCTCTTTTTCGTTCCTGTTTCCTCAGATTTTGCTTTACTCTGCCTCTTTGTGATAGTTTTGTCCTTCTTTGACGGTTTCTTGACTGGTGTGGAGTGTCCCGATGAGAGCTCGGCAGTGGATGCTAACAGTGCCAGTCCTTTCGGTGCTACATCAAAACTACAATGACTGCTCTCGTCATCGTCCGAATCACTGGAATAGCCTTTATAAAGATGAAACAGATATACGGTAAGTGATAACCAGAAGGCCAGTTGGCTTTGGGAATCCTTGCCATGTAAGTTAATAATTGTTACTAATGAATGAGAGTTACTGACTTTGTTTATACACTGTGAAATATTTTCACAATCTACTGCCAAAGCCAACTCATTTAGTATAAATCACAGAAAATAAGGCCAATTTTGAGACCATTTAAGATAACCTGTTGATTCCTTGAGCCAATTTTGAGGCCATTTCAGATAACCTGTTGACCCCTAGCAGTTCAGAGTGTGAAAACTAACAAGGACCACTTTACCATATTTTCACCAGTAGCAATAGACACGTTGAACCCATCACCCTTAGACACCTTTCATTCCCCATAATAGCCATGTTCCACCCTAGGCATAGACAACTTGAGCCACTCACCCTTAGAAACTTTTCATTCCAACATACATGTTTGATCCTCAAAACCATAGACACCTTTCACGCAGAGCCACAGACACCCTGAACCCTCCCCTTTGGAAACCTTTCATTCCCCGTGACATATATATTTCACTCCCAAAACCATCGACACCTTTATCTCCTAGACATAGACACGTTAACCCACCTAACCCGTTAGACACCTATCATTCCTGATGATATACAGGTTTCACATTTGACTCCTTACCATATACTCCGCTGAGTTTGTACTTCTGTTCTCCATACATGGGCAGGCTGGCTCCAACAGGTGCTGGCAGGTCTACGCCTTCCGGTAGACTTTGTAACAAACTTGATTTCACTTTTGAATGTTTCTTCTTCTTCTCGCCATTCTTAGTAGTGAGTTTCTTCTTGCCTAAAGCAGATAAACCGCTAAGAGACGAACTCGACCAGGGCAGTTCAGAAGATGACAGAGAATCTGTAAATGTGAGAAAGATAAATTAAAACTGGTTTTGTCAGGCTTGAAAAGCTTTTACATTTTGTTTTTGCTGTAAGATTCAAATCTTTATTGATGACTTGCAATATTTTCTGTACATAATTTTGAAAGAGCAAAGAAAAACAACAGCAAAGTTATTAAATATGTACTGTAATGATCTCCTTCCTAATAGTGATGGATTTTCTAAAACTTTGACAAACAATATTCTGAATTCATTTCAGTTGATGACTCTCAGTATTAACAGTAGTGTAGTAAGAGGGAGCGACACACATGACAGTGACTATGGACACCCTGCTTCAACCTGGCAGGGATGGTCCTCACCCACCTTGCTACAACTACTGATGGAGCGAAGCAAGGTCAGACCAGATTGATTTGTAGTAAGGATGACTCCCATTTTTAGTGCATGTCTAAAATAGAGGTGTAACATAAAACAAGTAATGTCTGTGTATAATTACTTTCCTTTTGTAGGATGCTAGTATATAATTAGCGTGTCGGAGGTCCATGAGGCTGAACAAGTCTTCACAAAAATATGGATTTGTGTTGTTAATAATAAAAAAAATAATAAAGAAAAGGCAGCTTGGAACATTCTCAGAACTGCTGGCAGAAGCACTTGCAAATGAAACAATATCCGCTGGACAAAGTGGTTGGCAACACATAACAAATATCTTACGTTTAGTCTTTTTCTTGGATTTGTTTTCAGAGACGGATACTTCTCCCTCCTTCCTTTTCGAAAGCTTCTTTTTCTTCTTCTTAGAATCCTGAAATTAGGAAATGAGGGTCAAGTTTACTTCAAGATTTTATCATTTAATGAATATATCCTCTTCCCTCCGCCAGGATCTAGAGATTTCCTAAATGCCACATCAGGGGAAGCTAAAATTCCGCGGCCTGCATTGTCAGCTTGTTGGCAACCAGTGCCTTTTGCCAAGGTTCCAGTCAAGCTATGGCAGGCGACACTGTTTTTTGTATTTAAGGAGGGTTACCATATTATTTATGTAGAAAGGGAAGGCACAATTGTTGCTGCCTGGGAGAGGGGCTCTAAACTTGTAGTGTTTTCCATTCCCTTTGGGAGGGGCGGGGGGCGGGGGGGGGGAGACTTCTTTGAAATGATGTCAATGTAAGTGGCCAAAATCCATCTCGATAACATTGCAATCTGGCTTGTAAGATCAGAACCACTGATGGTCTGTTACTGCTGACAATTTTAATTTGCCTTCCTGTGTTCAAATTGATGAACTGTTAGATGGTACAAATCACCATCCAGAAAGCTTTTGCACTGCATATATAACAACTTTGCCAGAACTATCTAGAAATCCAGGTATTCCTTTAAGATTATGTAAATCTATCCAGACAGAGACCCTAGAGATGTTAACACTACATTTAGCAGCCATCTAGGCAACTCCTTGTGATAAAACGTAGAGGACATGTCCGGGGATAACCGGGCATATGTTAACACTACATTTAGCAGCCATCTAGGCAACTCCTTGTGAGATGAACAGAATTAAATGACAAATACTCACTTTAACATCTTTCAAGGTTGTTTCTCCCAAGGAATCTCGTTTCAGTTTGGTCTTTTTGTCTTTCTTTTCTTTCTTTTTCTTCTTACTTGAGATGGGGGGTTGCTCCAGAGAAGCAGCGGCCTCAAGAAGAACGTCTGCCGAAGACTGGATTGAGCTTGCAGACATCTCCCTACCATAAGAAAAATCAAGGATACTACTCATAAAAGAGGTCCCTCCTCCAAATAAAACAGCGAATAATTTTGTGTGGAATGAAACAATTTAACTATTTCATTTTATTGAACTATTTCAAAGTTACTCTACATTGAATTCTGATCACCAAGTAGAGGTTTTACCACCGCCAGTCAAGCAATAGCATCTTTCAACTAGTGTTTGACATTTCCTTATAAATCTACATCATTTTAAGGATTCTAAACCAAATCATATAATATAAACATTCGGCTATTACTCACCCTCTGCTAATATCATCCGTCTCCTTCTTTAGTCTTGATTTCTTCTCCTTCTTATCCTTCTTCCTCTTCTTAGTTGGGATGGTTGGTTCCTCCAAAGATGCTGCTGCCTCTAACAATACATCAGCTGATGACTGAAGGATGTTTGGTTGAGTTTCTCTGGAGGAAGCAAGATATAACAGTAGTTATTGCCATTTGAAAAAAAAAATTTACAACTGGCTGGGGGAAGGTCATTACTATAATTCCTTTTCCCATGACAATTTTCTTTACTCAGAGGTGATGAATCTAGAAGCTTTCATATCACGTGGAGATGCCAAAGTAGAAAGATATCAGACATAAATAAAGTTAAAGACATTGATCCACCACAGATATAGCATCATTTATGTTTGTACAGGTTTATTTTGTAATTAGTTCCCTTATGAATGTTTCTATCCTCATCAAGAGGTAAAAGGTTCAAACCCTTACTCTCAAACATCCCCGGGCCAAAGTCAGGCTCTCCCTCTTTCTTGTACAACTTGCACCTTAGGTTTACCCATAGAAGTGACTTTAAACCAGTTATTCCACCATTGTACAACCAAGGTCTTCTGAATACAGAGAAAGAAATCCAACATAAAAGGGAAATGACGGATATAATAAAATAAAAATATCCTTTCTACCTCTTCTCAGATGATTCACTGGATTTCTTTCCTCTTTGGCTATTCTTTCTTTTTCTGGGTCGACCTGGTCCTCGCTTCTTCGTTTGTTCTCCTGATTTGTCGTTCTTCTCTCTAAATATCGAACAAAACAAGGAATTATTATCCAGAATATCACAATCAAACATCAAAACTGACCTGGCAAAAATTCATGTGTTACTACTTAACATTGGTTTACATTACAATGCCTATCCCACCATAAATATATTGGTTCATCATAGTGGTGAGTCAGTCAAATGGATGCTATGGGATGTGTGGTGCAGATGCACAAACCCTACCCTACCCCCACCCCTCTTCCTCCATCACCCTATTAAGTACCCCAATACTCAAAGAGATGCAGACATATGCAAAGAGAAGGGCAGGAAACTGACTTCTGACATCCACTTTAAATTGGAATTACCAAATTACAAATTGTTATTAATAGATTGGTTAAATTTGTATTCCCAACTTACTTTTTGTCTTTCTTTCGTTGCAGTTTATCATATTCCTTTTTCTTCTCCTTGTATTTCCGCTGTAGCTCTACCAACTGGTTAATCTTCATCTCTTCTGTGTTTATTGAGACGGGTAGGTCCTTCGGAGGTTCCAAACACGACACATCCTTGTCATCATCTACAAAGACAAATGAAATCCTTGAAAAGTGAAATTGCCACTTTTTGGCTAGAATGCAGTACTCAAACCAGATATATTTACCATATTTTACCATATGAAGTATAAGTTCATGATGAGTATCAACAAACAAAGAAACACTGATATCTTCCTTTTTTATACCGAGTGTCATTCATCGATCTTGTTTGCAGATGGCTAGCAATTTCCTCTTAGCTCTCTCCCGATAATATATATCTTTATATATAACGACTTTATTAAGACACTGACCCTCTTTAGTACTGGTTGGCTCCTGCAACTTGGTTGCACCATCATCAAAAGCAACCTCTGGTGGTTCATCTAGCAAAAGAAATCAATAAATAATGTAATTAATTAGCAAATACCAGTTTTCAGCAACAGAGGTATACTGGAAACAAAAGGATCTACCACTCAGTATAACATGGATATACTACCCGCTGGGTACAATGGAATACTAACCATTGGATAACCAAAGTGGTACCACCAACTCGGCATACCGATAACGGAATCAAAGGTAATACCACCAACTAGAAGCATGTACATACTGTATTTGCCAATCCATTATTGGCCAGTCCATTCTGTAACTGACTGTCTTTCTATCATTGATGTAAAGATTATATCAGACACAAGATTTTTACTTCCTTCAAGCAATCCCTTTCTTACCTTTCCTGTGACATATGGCCTCAAATGTTTTCTGCTCCGCCACTTCACTGAGCAATGCGATTCCTTCGATGGCAGCGAGCTGTTCCTGGTCAACTGCATCTATCCTGGATGCAACGCTTTGGGTGGTTGTCATGATGCTGGAAATGAGTGACTCCCGCCTCTGTCCATCCAAGCACGATGAGTAAGAGGAGAGCCAAGACTCAGAATCGCTGGACTGGACTGTATCTACCGTCCCTTCTGCCTGATTACCTTTATCCACAGTCGTCTTAGAATCTTGACCATCATTTGTCTCTTCCACTTTGTTTTCCTTTTCACAAATAATCTCTACAACTTTCTCCTCCTTCTCTGTCACTTCCAAGATGGCGTTCTCTGTCTGTTCTGCTGCAGACTCTCCTACACTTGGTAACTTTTCAACGTCGATGAGTTCTTCTTCTTTTGGCTTAGACACCTCATCTCTCACAATCTCTTTATCGCATCCCTCCACTTTATCTGTTATCACTGTCTCAGCATCTTTCTGTTCCACTGTCTTAATGTCCAATTCTTCTTGACATTTAGCGTTGATATCCTCTTTGGAATTGGTGACATTGTCCGTGTGAATAGTTTGAACACATGCAGTCTGAAGACTACTGTCAGGAGGCTTTGCATCTGAGTCTTGCACTTTGGACCGATCCCGACTGGATGGCCGACCAGCTGGTGAATGACTGCTGGTACCAGCATCCTTCTTCTCCACGTTTGTGGTAGGACTCTGGGAATGTGATGGAACTAAAGGCCTCTTGGTAGGGTCCAGGAGGTATGGGATAGGATGGGATGGATAGAAGAGGGGCATGGCAGGACCAGGTGTAACTGGAAGGAATTGCGGGATAATTGGAGGAGCTGTGTGTGTAACCTTTTCCTCAACCACTTCTCTGGACGTCCTTCCACAAACCTCTTGTGGTGGACCCTCCGTTTTGAGCTGCTTTTTCTCAGGCTCAGTTTTGCTGTCTGCACTTTTTCTTCCTCCACTCTGTTTTCTGCTGCGGTCCATACCATGATGGGCGGGAGGATGAGTTGCATCCCCATGAGACATGGGTGAGAATGTTCCATGTCTAGAGTGAATTTCTGCTGCTCTATACCAGTGGTAGAGTGCTTCCTGCTGCTGTAACAGTGTGTGAAGTTCGCTGCCGACTGCTGGATGAGACTCTGACTGCCCGGATAAGAGATGGAGTGGCTGTGGTATAGATGATCCACCCTGAGGTACGTGAGCAAATTGTGCGTATAGTGAAGGATTAAGGCTGCCCAGCTGAGGATGGAGCGGTGCTGGCAGTAAGTACGGAGAGGGCCAAGCACCTGTCAAAAAATTAAATAAAATGAATGTAATAGATCATCTTCTTTTAGAAAGTTACAATATCATCAATTGGTTCCTTGACAACATCTTCGTCTTCTGTTACAAAATAAGAGTCAAATATAAAGTCAGTCATGAACTGAAGCAGATGCAGCCAAGATTTGATAATCAAGATGGCCCAAAGCGAGGCAAGATATTGGAATATGTATGTTATTGAAAGGGTATAAGGGAGATGCCAACTGTTTGCAGCCAAATAGATCTTTTAATAAGGCGGAGGAGTATCCAATTATGTTTAAGTATGACATGGCTAATTGTCAGTGGGGTGTAAGGATACAACCCAACACAAAATACAGCTATAGCCTTGTTCCTGAGAACTCATAAGTCGGCACTACGCTAGTAATAGCCCATGCGGGGGCAGCTCCTCCTTGCGTTTTCAACTGTGAACAAGGCTTATGGGAACCAATAATCGTCATTTAGTCACGTTGTTCATAACAACGGTTTCTGAACTGATGAGATAAATATGAGAGGCTTACTTAGTCCATGAAGTGCACCTTCAGATGCAGATAGATGAGGTGGGAACATCATGACTTGACGAGAGGACACACTGTCCCTTCCCTGTAGACCAACATTCCCTGGTAGCGGTACATCCTGGTATGAACTCGAGGTAGGTCCATGAGCAGTCGGCACCGCAAAGGGCTGGTGTAACCACAGGGGTTGCGAAGGGCTATGATGGCCTGCAGGAAAGCGTGGAAAACATGATGGAAACGAAGGGAATGGTCCATGGTGGGGAAGATAATCTTGTGCATGGGTACCAATGGAAGAACCACCTGTGAAACAAAATGAAAATGCACAATTAGATAGAAAAAAATCCCTCTGGATGAGAGCATTGATGGTACCAGGAAGAAACAGACAGGGTTTATGTGTGAAATTTGAGCAATTAAGAGACGAAAGGTTGAAATCACTGGTTGTGCATCAAGTGAAATCCCCGGTTGTGATGATGTACCATCGCCTTTTCAAACCATTAAAGTCACTATGCTTACTTGAAGGAGTCTGAGGCAAGTGGTGTGTCTATCCATGTTTTTAGTTGCAAAGCTAAACTAAAATACACTTTAATAAAGTGTTTAAAACGTATTATGTTAAACTTATGAATGGAATATAAAGAAGGTACATTCCACTGTTGATACACTGAAACATGAAATACAGATCTAGTTAACCTCGAAGTGGCGTTAAAAAAAGGGTTTTGATCAAGGAGGCTTCAGATATTAAATTTGTTCTAACCTGTAACGGCTAGGTTCGGATTATGCGGAGACACGTGACTTGGATTACTACTGGATCGATGTTCTCTGTTGGAAAAGAAAATGTAAGAAATGTTAACGTTAACATTACTTCCCTTTGATACTTCTATTAGTGTAGGGTAGGGTAAGGGGGGGGGGGGTGGGCGAGGGAACGTTGTTATTGGCAGGGAGTGCCGAGGGTCGACAAAGAGGGAATGCCTCGGTGAGAGTCCAGTAACCAAAACCGTGGAAACACATGCAGAATTTTCAATTTGTTCTAAATTGTTCTAGTACACGTGTAGCCATGTTTGGGACAAAAAAGAACTGCTGTGGAATTTCACTTTATAGCACATTACTGGAGGGTGGGGGAGGCTAAAATGTTAAGCCCCGTCTCACCCCTCCCCCCGTAGGCTCCTACGCCTCTACCTTCCAGTGAAGTGTCTTGGTGTTTATGTCGTGGTTTGGTTGTTTTACTTTCGGTGTCCCTGTAATGCTTTGAATCAATGAGACACTTTCCGCGAATTTTGATTCAATTGCCTTTGTGTTTGGAATTAAAACAATAATAACTTAACGCCTGAAAGTACCCGGCCCTGTAGGAAATTGATGTTTGTGAACTTCAATGTATAAACGATTGGACCCAAGTTTGGTAGTTTATTCTAACGGAGAAGCTTTAGGTGAACTCTGGTAACGGGAATATGATGATATGGGAAGTTAAATGTCATCAACGCTTGCAGTTTAAATATTAACCACCACCTTCCGATCAATAAACACTCATTTCCACATACCATAAATAAACGTCACAAATGACAAGTGTCAAGAGAGCATTATCACCAAACCATATAATTGGCTGTTTCAAATTATTTCCCTCCATATCATTTCATCATTCTCTCATTAAAACGTTTTTTACTCTGCGCAAGCGCACCTTACTTCATGATTGATCAGCACATGAGAAACGATACACGCACAACAGGAGGTTTACAGTTAAGTCACGCACACCACAATGTTATCAAGTGAAAATGATCTTTCAAAGAATAATCCGTGGGTGTTTTTTTAATGTTTAACTAAGAAAAGAGCAACACATGTAAAGCTGCCTGGTGAAATTTGCATTCAATACCAATATCAACTTTTCGAGATGTTGATTGCTCAAGATTGACATATTTCTGTATCTAAGTGAAGTTGAAGCAAACAGAGGTGTGATGTCATAGTTGCACATCGACAACGAAAAGATGGGGTTTTTTTTGCACTCTTTTGTTTTGACCTTGGATTGGATATGGTTTCGACCTTATTGGGAAGTTAATTAAAGAATAAAACCAGTGACTGTTTCTGAAGTCGAATGATGGTTAAAATTAGGTGATACCAACCGGTGTGAATCGGTGGCCCTTGAATCTCGATGTGGACTAAACGTCGTTCGCGATGAATCCCGATGTCGTCTATCGTCGGTGCGATCTGAAAACACAAAATGAAATTAACCGTCATTCCCTGTTTTATTCAGGGTGTTCAAGTCAAGAATACCAGCAATGATGGTTACTGTACAGGAACAGAGGTCACTTATATTATAGGATCACGTTGACACAAGGCTAAACATAAAACACCCTCTTGATATGAAAACAAAATCTTTCTGAAGTACCACGTGCATACTTGCACTGCCTACGGAGGGGTGGGGAGGGGGGTATGATTTAATCTTGTCGATCGAACACCAACACAGAGGCAGTCTCTCCTACAAGCAGAGCAGGAATGGTAACAACGCTCTATTGAGTCTGTCTCAGCACGAAACGAAGGAAATGGAAAAGGGAGTATTTTGATCACCATTATTTGTTTGAAAACAAGGCATTTCGCCGGTTACACAGAACTTTCTAACAAGCCTTTGTCCAAAAAGGAATTCAAAAAAGTTGTAGTAGAGTTGTATAGACTCTCCCACTTTAAAGCCCATACACAAAACACATACTGCAGCATTCGCGTACAGTGAAAAAAACCCGGGTACTACAGCTAACATTAGATCCAGAAATAATTACTGAGTTACGACAGAAGAACTGTTTACAACTTACCTCTCTGATTACTACCTGTCGAACCTCTTGAATCCGTTTTCCGCTCCGTGTCCTGTCGCTGCTGCACCAAAGCGATACCCACGGGAGGGTTTCTGGTGGGTGTGCCGTCCCCGGTACGGCTACTTGGGGTTCCTCTGCCAGACGATAGGTCATTAAAGTTCAGTTTACCTATCTGCGGTTTTTTCAGTTCCTCCCGTTTCAGTTTGGTAACGTCGACCGGCTCCACCTTATGGGGTGCCTCGGTCACGGTCATTTTCGGTGAGGTCATGGCAGCAGTGGTATGACTACTGCTGTCATGGTGCTGTTTGTGACCACCACCGTGCAGTAAGGCAGATCTAAGGACACTTTCCTGGGTGGAGACCGAACTAGAATGGGGAGTTATCATGCTAGTTCGGGCTGTACCAAAGCCCGGCGAACTCCACATCGGAGCTGCTTCATAAAATATACCATGCTGACTGGCTGCTGCCATGTGCCAATCCAACATTTGGCGTTGTTTACTTGTCAGCTCAGACCCACCCCGAAGTTCAGTGTTCTTTCTATCCCGTGGAGACACTGAGGAACTTTTTTGTCCAGGGGGTGACCCACCAACCGACAGGAGGGGCTGGTACCCATATGGGTGCGTAACAATAGATAAGTCACCAGCCTTCACTCCTGGGTTTGGATTCGTTGTTACTCCATGACCTAAATCTCTCATTTTCTTCGACGTGTCAACCCCAACAAAACCGTCTGTTCGCCTATCTGGCTTGGTGTCTGCCATTTTAACACCGCCACTGGGCGACACCATTTTTGAACTGGTCCTATCGCCACCATTCGATGGTGACTTTTTACCTTCTCTCTTCATCGCTTTTGCAGGTATATGTTCCACATGGCCAGCATGCCTACCTCCCCCCTTCTTATTGTCCTTGGTAGCCCCATTCTTTATAAGAACATTTCCTTTCACGGGAGGGCTCTCCAAGACCTTCATTCCCATCACTTGACCGTCACTCCCGAGAGGGCCGCTTCGAGTGATCCTTGAAGGGGGTTCACGGGTACTCGAGGCGGGACCCGGTATGAATTCACCTAAGTCAGGCACAAAGGTCGTAGCATGAACCTTAGAACCATCTTTGGGTACTCTGTTCGACTCGCGTCCAAGGGTAACCTGACAGGAGCTCGGCAGGTAGAGAGGAGGGTAACCGGATTGTGACGCAGGGGCTGGACCATAAAGTAATCGACCACTGGGAGATTTCGACGAAGATTCTGTAACAAAGAAATCAAACCAATATTTTGCTCAATC